>MU401614.1:0-90123 GCA_022579005.1 Poronia punctata
TAATAATAATAATAATAATAATAATAATAATAATAATAATAATAATAATAATAATAATAATAATAATAATAATAATAATAATAATAATAATAATACATTTGCCCTTTAACTTACTTTACCTTTACTGCCTTTGTTTATATAATCAATGCTTAACTACTCGTACATATAACTTGCATGCATGATAGGCGTCTTTTACTTTAGGTTAGGTACTTATACTTTACCTACTATAAGGACAATTAGGTAGGTCATTTGCTTACAAATAAATCCTACAAGTAAAGTTTGCAATTCCTGTTTTTTTTTTTTTTTCAAAAGTTCCAATTTGCTGCTTATCTTGATCTTAATCTTTAAAAAAGGAGAAGATGCTATATGTGTAGTAGGTAATAATTTGCAGTTTCTGACGCGCAACCAACGCACGGGCGCTTTTGTAGGAATCGATCGTACTTGGACAAATTAAACGTTAAGCAATCAAGCAAAAGGACCCCCCCCCCCTTTTAAAAGGAATCGTGTTGTATTCGGCAAATGCCGAATTACATATGTAACTTACCTAAGCTAAGGATCTTTAACAAGTATATGAAACTTTCTAGAAACCAATCTATTTTTATATCCTATTTCTAAGCTTATACGTGCATATGCCCCCCTTTGCCTTGGCTAGATATATACTAGTAGAGGTGAGCTTATAATACTAAAAGAGAAAGAGATAAACAGAGAAACAATTTACATGCCTTGAGATGATATATCTGCATGCAACCCTAGATCGTGTCCTTAGATATAAAAGTTTTTCTTTGCCGCGCTGAGCCTGGGTCTGACCAAGGTTGTATTACCTCAAGCTAGGTGGATTTATCTTACCATCAACATATCATAAATAAGTAAGACGATGATGTAACACATTCAGGTTAGCTGTTGGTTGCCTCAGAACAGAGACATTGTAACTTGGATGACAAATAGAGATCGAGAAATTGAAACCGTAACCTGCAACGGCACGGGACGATGGCGAAGCACTCTAGAATCAGACAATCAACGGACGTAGCTACCCAAAAAACAATAACGAACTACAGTAAGCCTGATTGCAGCAGGTGTTATTAGCTATTTTCAGACAAATCAAATAGCCGCGTACCTACGTGACACGTCTATCCATATGTAGGTATGTTGATAGGTCATGTTGGGTACTTACTTACTTAGCTGAGGTGGTATAGCATATGCATGCCATACATGCATGCATGCTTACATGCGATGGAGAACCTTGATAGCAAAGAAATGCTCATATCTCGAGATACACAAGCAACCTATGATTATGGAAGATGGAGGCGACGGGTATGGTAAAACAAACCAGAACGGCAGCGCAAAACCCTGGTGGGGTATGTTTGTGTGTGTGTGTGTGTGTAACTGCCCAGGATCAGTCATGCTGACACATTATACATGTCTCGACTGGCTTTTTCCATCATCGTGTGTTTGTGTATACCTACCGCCTCTCCCCTGGTAAAAATGATACATAGCCGCCTACGCGTTATCAGTGTCAATTGCGTATACACACTATTGATTAAAAATAAATGTTTCTATTCCCCAAATTAGCAAATGAAATAACAATCGAGGTGTACATACAAACCTTAAGGTAACCCCCTTTACAGTATAGAATTACAGCATAGAGGCACGCGTTGATTTGATTCATTGGCAATCATGTGTTTGTGGCGGTGGCAGAGAAGTCAGTAGGTCATGTCCCCCCCCTCTTGCCGGGAACATGCATACTCGTACACTACGAGAACGCCGGGGAGCGGCAAAAATGAGGTACAGAAGGCAAATATTTTCTTCTTTTCTTACCTCTTAATGCTCCAACAGATAGGAATTCGAAAGTCCCCTTCTCCCCGTTCTTTCCGAACAGACCGCCGCACTTTGCCTTCCGGTGGCTTTTCTCTTCTGTGGCTCCCCACACCGGACTTGGCCGAAGGGGTAGGAGTCGGTTTTATAGCAGAGGCGCCGAAAATCAAGAGAAACCCAACAGAAAACATGATAAAAATAGAAACGCATATGCAAGATTGAAAAAAAACAGATGGAGATTTTTAAATGTCTCTTAACAATATTAAATTACATTAAAGCCGTCGATATAGGTTAGGCAAAGGAAGTAAAACAAGTAGTATTGGGAAGGAGGCCTATTCTACGGCCTAGCACACGCGCTTGGCGCAGAGGATCGCGAGGGAGAAGGAGTCAATCAAATGAGTGGTCAGTTTTTATTTCTTACTCAGCCGCATAAACAGATGGGAAAATTGGAAATGGAATCAGTACGATAGGTAGGAAAGGCCGAGTAAAACTTGAAAGACAAACATGCAAGCAAGCAGGAACAACGTTACATCGCAGTGGGAAGCTGCATAAGGGGGGGTTCTTCTTACCTGTAATTATATAGGTGTGAGAAAATAGGTAGCTACGCTTGAGAATGGAATACACCTTGATTTTCTTGATTGCAGTCGTCGCACATGCCAAATAGCAGAGTGGTGTTTATAGGATGTACGAGTATATACGAGTAAGTGGTAGGCATGGTATGCTAAATGGTACCTGGCGTAGTCGGAATCTTATGGCGTAAGCATCTTAATAAAAAGAGTGAGACGGGTTAATAGACACGATAAATCTCAGCTCCTTCCTCACATTGCGCCTCAATCATGACAAAACCAAATGACCCAAGATGAGAAGAAAAAGAAAAAAAGTCCCCGAGAGAGTAACTAATGTTGGATATTTCCCTTTCGATTACTAACCGTCTATCTTCCACCTCTGCTAAAGGGGCGTGTGCTTACTTTGCTTCCTTAAGGAGGTAAAGACTTCCCTGACTGTGGCGTCTGGCTGCAAGATGAGATGCAATGCGATGCGGGATGCTGCACCTCTCGGTTGCAACATCGCTCACCTGGGCGAGTGAGCAGTACGGCCGATACTCGTCATAGCCACCCGAGCCGAGCCCTCGGTAGATTATTTGATTGATAGCCGTCCTGCCTCCTTGACTTGACCGCGATGGTTACGAAGACAATCAAATAGAACGTTTCAATCAGGCATACTGTAGGGCTGCTGCATGGTACTTAATTAATGACCTTCCTTTGAGGCTATTTTAAGGTAGACAGGTCGGAGTAAGATTAGACGTACGCACATATGTTAGTTTGGTAAGGTCTACGGTGTAGCTTGCCTTTTGCATAAAAGTATGCTTGCCTTTTAAATCTTGTACAGACTGCGGACCCTCATATCGGTAAGATACATGTAGGTATGTGTAAAACTGCCGAATATTATGTCCTTTTCTAGAATACCTATAGTCGCGGTGATATTTAACCTACCGGGTAGTTTCAGGTGGTTATCCTCTAACCCGTAGTAAACCTGAAACAGATGATATTATGTATATACGGCATTGCTGTCGTGTTGCGTGCATTGTTATGATGAGACAAAACTGACAATTTGCCTATACTAGCAATGCGACATGAGTAGACGTTAGAAACATTGGAGAAGATCCATGTAGGTGCGTTTGTCGATTGATGTTGTTAGTTTTACAGACACCCGAGAAGAGTACTGAGACGTCAAACTTCCTCATGCCTCACGCCGCGAAAAGGCCTAACACGAGTCCAGAATTTACATAACACGCATGCCCCCGGTCGGCCAAGATAGTCCATCAACTTTTTGTACTGTGTCAAAAGGTCCTATTTCCTAATCCAAGCGGAAATTAGATGGTGTTCTTAGAAAGCGGCGCAACAGCTTCTAGAAGGAATATGGAAGGGGGCACGGGGGAATGGAAAATGAGGCGTCGATCTTGTAGGTAGTATCCAGACTACAAGTAGGCGATACCTACACCTACTCGTATGGGAAGAGGGTGACCTACTCGTACACAAATGTGGATGTCGCTACCAATGTACTTTTTTTAAATGCGCGTATGGGAATTGTGGGGAAGGGGAAAGAAAGTGTGGGAGGGTGTGGTAATAGAACGAAACGCAGCTGAGAAAGGCTGTTGGCTGATTTCAGCACAAACCGCCTTACTTTCTTCGCCTTGGGGCTGGGCTAGCTAGGTAGCTGCCCCTTGTCCGCTGGTTGGGCATTTTAGGTAGTAGCTTACCTATTCGCCTTTTCAATAGTACAGAGAGTGCCTGACCTACCAACTTCCAAATACACGTAAATATAAGCGCAATCGAGATTGGATTTGCAGACGATGTCACCCTTTTTTTTTTTTTTCAATTTGGTCCGAAGGAGTTTCTCTCTCTGCCTGGCATAAAGACTAATTTTGTCCGATTAGCGGTAATAATCGACCAACATACACGTACTATCTGCTGACATCACAATCATGAGTACCTCTAGGATCCCGTCTACTACTCGTTTTGGAAAGCGAAAAGTACATTTTATCCCACAAGCGAAATACCAATTCCTCTTCTCTTCATCGGGACCGACTCTGCTTATTCTTACAATGATAGTCTTTTGTTCAAGGGATGGCGCGGGAATGGAATAGACTTGGGCCCTTACTAGGTACAGTAAAGGAATAGGTATACCGCCCTTTTCATCAACACCAAAGAAAAGTTGTAGAAAGTCGATGTCCTCTCTAGATTCTTCGTTTTTAACGATTTACATACTACCGGGAGACGCCGGAAATATCTTTCAGATCTTCTTACCTTTGGGACAATACATTATATATAGTAGTCCTAACCATAGCAATTAATTCCTAGAAAGTTATACAGCTTAGAGAAAAGAAAAGCTACTCGTAGTTAGACCTTGCAAGATGCTTCTTTTTATGCTGTATCAAGTATCCAGACATTCTACTTGACTACGAGTATGTCATATGCTTTTTTTTCATCAGTAATCTACTAGAGTAAGTAAAGCTGGTATCTTGTTTCTTCGGGACCGGTAAAACCAACAACATAATGAAGGAGTTGCGCTACGCATACAATACAGTATAGGTTTGCGAACTTACATATCTTGGCAAAGGGGGTGTCAATGCCTACCTAGGTCTAACTATGTACACCGTATCTACAGAATAATTCCGTGCAGAGAGGGGAAATAGTCTCGTTGGTACTAAGTTACATACCTGTCATCTTGCCTGCTCCACGCCCGTGTACTCGTACACTATCTAGACTAGGTACGGAACGGAGAACTAACAAGCCAACTTCTGACCCAAATGGAATTGATCGGAGGCAAGAGAGGATCTTAGCGTTCAGATCCTCATCTTATGGTGTTTCAGGCCTTCAGCCTCTTAGAACCAATGCGGAAAGAAGAAATGCTTGACAAGTACATACCTAGCTTCTAGAATCTTACTAGAAACAGTCTAGAGAGTGATACAAAGAACAAAATATATGAAACAGCAAAAATAGTACTCGGTGATCTAACACGGACAGAAAGAAGGAATTAACCTTACTCGTAGTCTATTGGTTTAGTCAGTCTATGCTTCCTTCTTCCTCCACGTGTTCTGGATATGATACACAAGCGGCGCAGTACCAAGTAAGTACCTGTGTAGGGAGTTTGGTAATACAAGATTACGCCTGCCTGCAAGTATCTAATACCAGGACTAACCAACCTTGAATTACCTATTCCTTGCGACTTTCCACACTCCTAGTCTAGCGGTTTTTGTCCACTTTAAACCGTGTCTAGGTACCTACCTAGACTAATGCGTGGTTTTTTCTAATGTTAGAAACTTTTGGTGTGCTAAGCAGCGGGGGCAACCTAATCAAGCAGTGTAGGGCTAGGTACAGCACAGTACTTTTGTTGACCGTTAATGATAACAAGTGGGAGCAACTTAAAGGGTAGGGTAAACCGGAATTTTAATCGTCACATAAAAAATCTCCACCCAGCTTTTGTACAAGTAACTTGTTATAGGTCTTGGCGCCGGATTTAGCGTATGTCTTGGCGCCATAATAATAACCAACCACCTTTATGGCCGGACTGACCAGGCACATCTGAGTATATTCCGCCTTTGCTCGTAAGGAACCCGTCAGATTACAATGGATCCCGAAGGTGGATTTTTACGTCTTTGCAGTACCACATACCTAAATCATACATTAGCCGCGTCTTCGAGATTGCATATGATATGCTTGGCAGGGCGCGTTTTGCCCGGCCCGTTCCGGATGCGTTGAGAAATAGGTACGAGTAGAGTACCTATTCAGGGGAGATGCAGTGCTCCAGGGCTTGAAGTACAGTACAGTACGTCCTTGGCGCCGAGGTTGTGTCATGTTTACAGACGATGTGCCTACTTTCCAGGTCCATGTCTTGCGATGTTATGGTTCGTTTTTCCTCTCGCAGGGTGGACTGGTGTGGCTGTTGCCGCAATTTGGATAGACTACCGTTAGATCGTCTTATTTTTGGCCCACCTCGTAACAGAAGTTTCCTATGCGCTCTCAGGTTTCGAATAAGTTAGTTTTAGGCGGTCGAAGTGTACGATGGGGGAGTCAAGGATTCATATCCTGGCCGCCTCACTTTTCCAATCGAGGCCCACGTGCCTTGCCGCATGAGATAAAACAACTGACGTTCGTACTCATTTGAAACTCGCAGGACTTTGTCTGTCTTATGTCATCGCCGTTTTACTTTCGTGGGCCCCTTGCCTATTTCGGGACATACGGGATATGCCCTACAGTCCTTGACCTCGATGCCCAGCTACGTCGCCCTTGTCCTTACCATGCCTCAAGGTGGGCACGGTTGATGGCAGATACGTACTAGTTACTAGCCACGCACTGGCGGTCAGCTCCCTCGTCTTCCTAGGCACCCTAACTCACGTTCTGGGATAAGCTTGATTCCTTTCCATCCCTCAATCCCAACTAGCTGGCATCTGCTCCTCCGGCGCGGAGCTAGAGTAGATACAGTACGCCATCATACAGCCCGGGACTGTAGTGGCTTGCATGGTCAAAGCAAATAAGATGCCCGCGGATAAGATAGACATCTGCCTAGGCCCTGTATCACAGCCGTAGGGCTCTGGAGACGCATTGGGTTAAAAGGAGGAATGGTAATGCTAGAAAGCTTACGGTAGTGGGCATCTGCCACACATTACACAGACTCATGTTGGCACGAGTTCGCCGACCCGCCGGAATTTGCGGTCGAGGATCACTGAAAGCACGCAAACCCGTAAGTTCGTCCATGGTAGCTTATGGTGATGCATCTAACCGGATGACGACAAGTCATCTCCTGTCGTGGGACATTTGCTTGGGGAGGGGACGCTTCGGCAATGAATAGTACCGTACCTTGGGCACATCAGCCAAGGTTAATAGAACGCACATTTCTCATACGTGTAAAATGCTCGTTGCCCGTAAGCTTGTCTGTTGTAGTTTTTGCATATTCCTGTACTTGTTCACTATACTGCACGTGTACTGTTGTACGACACGTAGTAGTGAGGCGCCTCATCATGCCCTGAGCCGCACGCATCAAGGGTGCCGCCGTGTTCGAGAAGGCCATACGCATGGACGCATGCATGTAAGCATGTGGGTATGGTAGGTTGAGTACAAGCATAGTCATGTGTGTATAGGCTTGTATGTGTATAGGCGTGCTTGTGTATAGACATAGCTGGAGGCATATACTCGTACGTGTACTCGTACGGCCCTGGGTGGACGATATACGCGTATGGATCATGTGCCAGCCTATGCTGAACTAATCGGCCTTCAAATGGCGCCGCAGGGCAAAGGTACCATCCTACGCCGGGTAGGGTAGGGTAGGCTGGGGTATTGCGGGTGGAGGTGATAAATATAGAAAATCGACTCACCCCGTGACTTGTGAAAAAGGACCATGCTGATGCATCCGTTCGTTACGCCTGTCCGGCCTCGCTGCACTGTGGTAATCAAGATTATCTAGGTTAGAGTATAGCGGTTTAGAGCGGAAAGGGGAACTCGATCTTACTTGTACTCGTAACTCTCGGCACTCGTTTCTCTGCATGATGTTCAAGGTGAGCGGCGAGAAGAGTAAGACAGATAGGTAACCTTAGTCGACCTTTTTTCTCCTTGGTCCGAAATAACATAAGACTCATGATGATGGGAAACCCGAGCCATACGAGCAAGAATTTTGCCCGCAGCGTCACATCATTGGGAATGCAACGCTCCCACGTTTTGGCGTGGTAGTCTGGGGGTATGTTCTGGGTTTGGTGTGGGCGGTCTAACCCGGATAGTAGCTGCATGCACTGCAGGTAAGCGGCGCAGCAGATCATTTCCAGGTACTAAAGAAGCAGAGAAAGAACGCCGCTGATGGGAGCATGTGGAAAGAACGAAACAAAAAGTTTCCCCACCTTCGGGCTTAGGTACTGCCAACTGGACATTGCTCTATAACTTACCATCCAGATATTTTATGTAAGTAGGTATGTTGTCGCCCTTTCCCCATCTTGGTAATTACAGGTTATGCACTGCAATGAAGTCTGAGTGAAGAAATTGGGAATGTGAGATTCCCTTTCTGGTTAATCCCGCTAGTTTCAGTTCCGGCTTGGCCACGAGCACATTATGGCAACTTGGTGTATGTACTGGTCACGCCTAGTCCTAGAAATGGATAAAATACAGTAGCCGTGTAGCGTATCCGCCGTTTCGTTTCAGTTTTCTATCTCACGTGGGTACGCACGGTACTTTCTTCAGTCGCCAAAGTCCATGGTGCAAATCCGCCAGTTGTAGTGCTGAATTTGATGACTTGACACCGCACGCTGCTGATGCTGATGTTGGTGCTAATGTTGAGCCCAGTCTCGGGCCCAGTCTTGTTGGTTGTGCGCGACGGGGGCATTAGGAATACCTACCTACGGGTACATAATTAGAGGTTTGCCTAATCACTTGCTAAGCCGATGGTGGCGGGTCGCAGTGCGATCGTGATGACGCACGTCTCTACCTACCGTCTATGCTAGGTTAGACTATCACTAACCTACGAGTACTCGTATGTGCGTGTAATCAGCATGTTGCACGCAAGAATGGGGTACAATATCTATTTCGATGGTTAAATAGACGTGCAGCTTACATGTATGCAAGGAGAGCAAAGAGACAACAGGGAAAGAAAGTGCTATAGGTTTAGGGTAAGGCCCAGTTGCATGGTTGCAGCGCAGGTTTTGGAATGCATCCGTAGATGTAGCTGTAGTTGTACTCGTAGCTGAAGCTGAAGCTGAAGCTGTAGCTGTAACTTGTGCACGTGGGGGGCATGGGCTAGATGGGGGATCGCCAGCGCTAGATGAAAAGCAAACAGGTAGGTATCTAACCGAGTCTATCTACCCAATCTATCGTACCATGTTCGCTTATTGCTCGCCTACGATATGATACAGTATTCCTCATCTATTGGAACTTGGTATCATTTGACAAAGCACAAACGCAGAAAAACGCAGGGCTGCCGTCCCCTATCAGTCAGGCACGCAGCGCAGTTACGGCCGCTACTCTAAGCGTTGAGGTGTACCCGCTTTTCAAAAACACATTGTACCTAATGCCTTCGTGTAGGTACCCCAGCTTAACTATTAGTAGTAAGGGCCAAGACGATGTAATACTGTATTTCGGGGGCAGTCTAGTATACATGAAGAAAGTGTCAAGTTATAAATGTAACGCAATTCAAATTATATCATGAGGTTATTTGTATTCTATGCATCGCTAAGTCATCATCGCTATGCCTCTCGTATATAGGTGGTTAAAGCGTTGGTGAACCAGACCAACTGACACACCTTGGGCGCCCTGCGCGCCCTGCACACCCCGCGCTCACCCTACCCTACACGCAGGCAGGCGGCACCGAGCTGAACCAGCCCCAGCCAGTCCGGTCCCCGGTCACAAGGTACGAAAACAGGTGCTTCCATGCAGTACCGCCCCTCACTTTCCTTCCCCTGACATAGGCGCCCCCCTGCTGCTTCTTGTTGGCTGCCTGCGCTTTTCTCGCTTGTCCATGACATTTAGAACATGTACGATTAATGTCAGATCCTTGGAAATGATAGGCCGTCCCAATTAAGTGGATGGGGTTGCAGTCGGACGAGTCGCACCAGAGTAGGCAGTGATACCCAAACTGCGAACCAACGACAAGTGGAGTGAAACGATTGCGTTATGAAGGTGGGTGTTGCGTGGTCTGATTGGGATGCATGTAGTATTTGTGCTGTTGTTTGTGTTTTATATGTATGTGTTTGCGTATGTGTTCGTGTAATTCTCGAGTGGTCAGAGTACCGGCTTTTGTATACCTGGACTGAGCGAATGAGAAAGAGCCCGCGAGAAAATAGGCCACGAGAAAGCGAGAAGGAATTAGTGCAGGGTAGGTACTTAGGTAGGACTCTGTAGTCGGAACTTGGACTAGTGAGTTGTGGAGGGGGAAAGTCCGAATCTCTTCAGCAAAGAATTGCTGACTGCCCAATCCAGAAAGTAGGTATGGTCCGGGCCTGGGCAGCAGACGTAGCTAGGCCTTGTTCAACTCTCTCATTACACCTTTTTCTCTTGTCCGGCCTTGTCATTTCTTGCTCTTAATCAAGGCAGCATCAAGCAAGGCGGAGGAGATTCCGTGCTGTGCACGAAACATTCCAGGATGGTTGCATGGGAAACATTCCATCGTCCGCCTTCGTTCCATTCTCTCTCCACCTCGTCTTCGTCCCCGCCCCTGATTTGTCGTAGTCTTGTTAGCTGGCTTTCAATGGCTGCCGCGAGGCTTGTTCTTTAGCATCTTCCACTTTGCAAGCCGGGTTTTGTACATCTTGGCACTAGAATTTACAAGTTCCAATTAGTTCACCAATGTCTCGACGATTTGTCTGCGTAGAAAGGTGCTTTCCCCCCACGTCCCTGCTTCATCTCTACTGGAGACGAATGTTTAACCTAGGCAGACGCCTCCCAAGTTGCGGGGAATGACTAGCGTAAACAAGTAGAGCATATACCGGCAAGGTATTCCGAGGGCTGTAGGAGAAGTAATGGGTATTGGGGATATCAGAGGTCAAACATGAACGTACGTAGCGCGAAAACCGTAGTGAGTCTCCATTATCACCACAACATCTTTAAGTGGTCTCTTCTCGTCCAGGTATAGACGTCTGATCGTTTCTTGGTGTGCGTCCCAGTCCTCGGGGGTTGCCCAGTTGGGATGCGAGTAGCCCGAGTACTCGCTCGAGTATTCGCCCGAGTAGTCTCCCGAGTAGTCGGCGGAGTAATCGTCTTGGACTTCCTGCACGTCGGATATGCAGAGATTGTCTATCGACATAGCATGAGAAGGCATCTTGTATGCTTTTCCCCCTATATTTTCCTCTCTGCCCGGCCCTTCCTAGGCTCGTCTAATATGTTGCTGGCGTACTCTTGCGTCTTCTGTGGTCCTCGACTAAGATGGTGAACCGAGCAGGGTGGACAGGACAGATGTGATGCTGGCTTGGCTAATAGATCGGTATATATAGTGGTATAGGAAAGGGCAATCTTGGCCCTAGCGGGAAGTGACAAACTTAGGTATATAGAAAGGCAAGCGTGGCCCAAGATTGGTTACCAGCTGTGTGGTTGATTGCTTTTACGTTTGGATGTTTGGTCCGCGAGAAGTTTTTATAGGCTCATAGCATTGCTGAAGCGAGTCTACAGAGGATGCAGCGCCGTCCCCCTCCTCATATATAGTCTAGCATTCCTTGGGAAAAGGAGGTAATCTAACCATCATCGATGCTCCGGGTCCATTACCTAGGAGCCCTTGTTTGTTCAAAAGGTTCAAAAATAAACCAGTGCACGTAAACCTCTGTGCCGGACCCCGTCTTGTTAGAACAACACCCACCCGTAGCATTCGACGAGGCTACCTTAAGTACCTAGGTTACGTCCTTATAGTAGGTACCTTCTCCAGGGGTAGGTAGGGTCGGATTTTCAACAAACTTCCAAGCGAATGTGCCAAGGTACTTTGCCAAGCATATCAGCTATGAACCGGGGGTATCTGAGACAATCCTTTTCCATAACAAGTATGGGACTAGACTCGGCCGCATAACATCCACATTCCCACGTTTTTGCCATGGTTGGTTTATACCTAAAAGTATCAAGCGTGCCAAGGCACCGACGAGTGAGTAAGTACCTATCTACATAGGTAAAGGGCCGCTATTGTAAGGATGCCAAGGCCTTGTCTAACTGTGCTACATTTTGGGGTGTGACACTGAGTGTAGCACACTCTATCTAGTGAGTTAGGTTCGATTCCTAACAGCGCTATATGGTTATTCGCTTGGTAGCTCATTTGTGACTAGATGTAATGTACCGTATCCACTGTAGCTAAAGCACATCAGGTACTTTAAGTACGGTCCCTTTTATACGTGTAGGGCGTACTGTAGGGTGGGACACCGTCAGTCACTTCCAAGTACCCAGCCACGCCAGCTCTAACTGACCCAAGGGACCTGACCTTCACGTAAAGAACCTTATTAACAAAAACGGACAGGGGAGTAGGTACCCGGTCTAAAACAACACGGCGATGGGGCCTTTCGTTGGACCAAGATAGGATCGACGCATGTTACTTTTGACTCGGTCTTCTACTCTGTAGATACATTACGCGGAATAGGGCGCTTTGGCTTGATGACGGCCCAAATGGTAAAAGCCACAGAGATGACGACTGCGAACTGCGACTACTTGTTGCGAAGCGGTAACTATAATTCTCGGGCTTTAGGGTACCTTACTACCTACATAGTTTACCGCTACGGCGCGTAATTGGAATTGGATTTGTCAAGCGGAATAATCACAGTCTACAGAATCCCTCATAGTCAACTCTGAGCAACTGCCAACCGGCAACGTATCAATTCCTATCCCATCCAACAACATGATAACCGACAGCCTACAACCTTATAACCAACACCCTGCCAACTTGGCAAATGTGCGGCGAGAAGGGCGCAAACGAACCAAACGGACCAGGCGGATCAGATGGACCATATCGCCGATACGCGTCTGCTGAGTGAGGCGGATGGCGGCTGAAGCCAAGCAATCTTAGGACGATGCCTCTGTAAGCAGGACGAATGGCTCTCGTCGAATCCTCGGTCGTGGCCTTCCCAATGAACCAATTTTTACGTGTACCTGCCGAGCCAGGTGTCGTCACCATTCCCCCTCGGAAGCGCCTTCTGCTGAGGGGGCTCTGTTTCTGCATTTAGATGCGATGGGATGCGTATTGCTATTACCCATGATAGCCATTACCATGGTCATGACCTTTCAGCCTTGACCCGAGCAAGCCGCCAGCCCAACGGATATTACGCCACCCATTTCCCCCTTTGGTCCTTGGTTCCCGGTGCTTGGTAAACAGCCCGTGGGAAAGGTCCCGTTCAGGGTCCGACGAGCCACCTCATGGGGCAATGCTATCCCGAAACGGCCCGAGCTGCCACATACGCCTGGCCTGGCCTAACAGCTGAAGGTGTTTATTTATGCGACAAGGTAGGTAATAGAAACCAACGCTGGCCATCTTGGTGGCCCTGGCGGAGTCTCAACATGTCAGTGTAGGTAGGTCAATGGTGTGATTTACAGCAGAAAGTCAAAATACCCCAGTCCAAGACCCCAAGAGTCCCAGACACCTTCTATGTAAGTGCAGGACAATACGGAATGCGGTCGCATCGTCCGGCACACCCTGGCCATCAACTCATACTACGCTATGATGTGAGTAGGAGATGGTGTGGCATGGTGTGGTGTGTGTGGCACGCCAATAGTAGGGTATAGTACTTTAGAGATTGCCAACATTCCTGTCGATAATTACTTTCACGTCGACGCACCTACCCCGTCTCCTTGGTCATCGCTGGGAACCCGCTCATGTACAGCATTAACCGGGGATGTACACCGCTCGCGTGACCAAACGACGGGGGGATTCTCTCTGATGAGTTATTCTTAGTTACGAAGTTGTTGTGCGTGCCACGTGGGCGAGAAAAAGAGTCACCCACACCATGCGCGCCAAATATGTACATCCCATCCAGACGAATCTCGGGATGGCCACAAGGGGTAACAATAGCTTGGTTTACGGTACGGCTGTTGGCTCATATTCTTCTTCGCCCACGCCACTTACCTCGTCCATAATCACGGTTCACTGGCAGGTGGACGCTAGCTGACGGGAAGAACCATAACAGAAGCGTCACAGGTCAAGTCGTATTCGCCTGATTGTTATTACTTCCCAGTGCATTGTTTGACGACGTCGGCCTCCATTGGGCTCCGTATAGGCCAATAGGTCTCGATGCGCCGCTCAACAAAAGCGCGCGCGAGGCTGGTATATTCTTATTTATGCGGGCCTGAAACAAATGCGAGGAATGGAATCGGCGTCGCTACTGCCGAGCAGAGTAAATAGAGTGCGTAAAGCGCCCAATAAGAGTTATTTGCGTGCTGGGCAGTGGGAAGAGGACAAGACTTACGCACGCAATGCTTCTACATTGTACTTTACTTCGCCTCACGCAAGGTGGAGGGGGGGGGGCTTGTAGATTGACGTCAAATCATAACCTTCTCCCTTTCGACCGACCAGCCTGTTTGTACCTACTCGGGCCAACCCACCATTCCGCGCAACAACTGCAGCTGCGACTGGCGTCTAGCGCGTCTGGAATATCACAACACGTGGGAATCGGATAAACCTCACAGCTCTGTCGGCCCTGTTGCGCTAGCCGGATTCGGCCCCCAGGTGTTCTTCGCTGACCGATCTATAAGTCGAGAGTTTTCCACACGATATGGAGCCCGGCCCAGCTCGGCCTCGGAAAAGTCGACTCCGGTATCTGCAGGCCACTGTATATCACGCGCTCATGTATTATTATCTCTTTCGTGGTTCTCTTGTTGTCTCTTTCACTTTCTCGCGTGCCCTTGTTTTGCACTTATTTTTGGCCCCCTCATGCTACGTTGTGTTTGCGTTGAAGATCAGTGGCCCAGCGTCGTAACCACCCGGTCGCGCATAATCAGGCCTCTGGACACCAACTGATATACTTGCTAGAGCAGATGACGGCCAATGCTTCCCTTGGACAACTCTAGCGACGACGGCGACGACGGCGACATACGATGCCTAATGCGTGGGACCTTGGTGAGACCACGATGATGCTGGCAGGGTTACCTTGTGTGCGGTTCTTGACGGCATTCTCGCTCTGACTCTCCTCGATCGCCATGGGATACAACATGAAGCATAAAGCTTAAACTTGGGGTCCGTTTTCTGGTGTGCGGAGGTGGATCGGGCCTGTCCATCCATGGCCGGCGAAGAGCCGAACAGAGTCAAAAACAAACAAATAAACAAAGAGGACGGCTAGACAAGGACTCGGACAACCCAAGCCGACCACCGGGCCGGGCTATCGAACAACCAACCATAGCCAACCATCGGGAGTGGGAATCCGACACGTCTGGTCCGTTGTTTCTATTTCCATCAGCGGCAGCCACTATGGACAAGCGGACAACTCATCATCCAGATCACATGGGCCTCTTTCTTACTAGCCATCCCAGCATATACAGCATCACATCGCAGCACAACGCAGCACAACGCAGCGTATAGCATCGCATCGTATCGCATCATCACATTGTAATGGTTACAGTCTGTCACAGGCAACCAGTGCTACTTTCAATGTCGAAACAACTCATACATGCATGCGACCGCAACGTGCGACTCTTTTAGTTTCGGGCCACAGTGCAACAGGCCGAAGTAGCCGTATTGACCATGACGAACCCGTATGTTTTCCTAGGAACATTTGAGGGGTGTATTTGTAGTTGGGCGAGCGTGTGTAGGATGGTATTGTGGGATGGTATCGCATGATGAAGATAGGTAATAAACAACAACATAAAATGGGTTGTCATGTTTATGCGGGACGGGGGCTGTAGGGGTGTATCGTTTTCGGGACGAAGGATTCCCATCGTTGCTAGTTGCGGTTGAAAGTTGAGGCGAAGTCAACATACTTGGATGACTAACCTACCTACCTGCATACCTACTCGTACATACATCACGTAACCTTGGAGGAGAGAAGAAAGGGCATGCGTGTATGTGCGTATGTGTGTGTGTCCATGTGTGGTTCATCGTTCTTTCCACTGTCTACATGTAGATACGTAACTTACTACATGTACCTAGCAGCCAATGAAATACATGTAGGTATGCAGATACACACACTTAACCCTACATACTTTGAGATGGATGTTCTTTTCTCCTAGGTAGGTAAGGTATTATCCATGTCTGGCACTTTCCTCGATGCCGAAATGCCCAACTCTAATTACCAAGCATTCGGCCGTAACAGTCGAGATGAACTGGGGTTGGCTCGTGCTGATCGTGTTTCTTACAGATGGCCTAAACTAGGTCTGACCATGTATTTCGGAAGTAATATCTCCTAATAGCTTATGTCCGTCGAATGTCGGCGAATGCACCTGCCATTGTGAGATCTGTACTCCGTTTAGACTAGGCTCCTGTCAAAACATCTACTGGACCCGCTGCTGATTCCTTCTGAGGCTGCATTTTTCTTTACCTGCTCATCCTTCGCCCTCCCTTCTTCGTCTAACCTAGTGCGTCGGAATGTTTTGTCGTTGCCATGACTGTTCAAGGGCGTGCGGTGTACGGCGTGCGTTAGCTGTTTAACTACGCCTCACTCGTTCTCAGCCCTATTAGCTTCAAGCTCGGGCTCGAAGTGGGCATTTCCGGCTTCATCATCGCCGCTTAGTCTTCAGCTCAGAAGGCTTAATTATACTCGGAGAGGAAAAAACCCTTACTACCAGGGCCCTAAAGATTGACATTGCATTTCCCCGGGGACCCATCCTTCGGCCTCTGCCTAATCTCGTCGTGGAAACCGGAAACTGTTAGCCACACTGTTTTGTTTTCACCTCCTGTTCCTTCCGAAACTTGCTAAATTGTCGGCTCGATTCCTATGCCAAACCCCTATGTCTCGTCCTGACGCATCAAGGTAGAGAGTCGATCACGATACCTCGCCTATCTTCTCAGAGCTCGCAAGTATAGTTACCGATACGAGTAAGAGGTTGGGGTAGACATAGACGGCCACGGTAGTTGACAAAGCCTTACCATGGTCTCGGAACCGGCACTCTCCCCCCTGACACCATATCCAACATGACGATGAGAAAGCCTCTTGATGTAAAGCTAGACGCTGCCTATCTAACTTTTACAATTATACGACAAATGAGCGTTTGAATCCAGAACATTGTACGAGAGTCTCCGAGATAAGTTACATGTCTCCTTTTTAGTTCTCCGCGAGACAACAGAAAACTAATTAGACACAGAGATCATATAGGGGCAAGCCCCTGTTTCGAGTTTTACCTACCCCCTCCCACGAGACAAGAAGTCCCTTTCATCCGGTCATCATCTGTTTCAAAAGACGAGCTTCGATTCTTTCCTTCCTGCGATGAGATCGGTAGGGATGAAAAGGAGGAACCCAATTGTCAAGTCCAAATCGTCGCAGTGTATCTACAGAGTCATGGACTCGTGGGAAATGGGTGAAGACACTCCTGGCTCGGAAAGAGAGACACTTGGGAAACATCTCCGCGTGTCCCTCTTTTTCTGTTAGCTGAATCGCCTCCATCTATAACCTTGCATGAGCCAAAACAGTTCTTGTGGCCTAGTGGTTAGGGCGTCTGTCTTACACACAGAAGATCCCCGGTTCGACCCCGGGCGAGAACATTTCTTTTTTCTAGTTTATGTAGGTTAGTAACTGGTCCTTGTTCAAGGCCAGTGTAGAGTTCACGATCTATCTACCATACGCAAGACAAGACATACCCACAGTCATGTCACCCCCTTATCAAGAGCAAAAAACATGCTACCTCCTAGACTAAGGTGCTGCCGCCATTTCATCAGAGGAGGAGGAAGGATACAGTTTAAGTAGGGGGCTGTTTTTTTTTTTTGACATTACTCGGCAGAAAGGTATTTGTAAATTTAAACTACCAATTATGACCTAGCTCAGCATGCTCGAATGCCTCATGGGAGGCTATTACATGATTGTTCTTGCCGTTGTTATGTTTTACGCCAGGGGTTGCCACCTACACAACCTGCAGATATACAGACAGACACCCCTTCAACAACAAATCAAGTCTTTGTAGCGAGTGCGATGGTGATAAACTCCTCCACGCTACATTTTCCTCTCCTCCGTTTAAAATGTTTAACACTTGGCTTTGATGATGTGCCCTTTGCCGGGAGCCTCTGCCTCTCGGCAGAGACTATTAAACATACTTGATATATTGTTGATCACGTACCTATGTTAGATCTAGATAGAACACCAACCAAGACGAGCTAGGTTTAAGATCTTTATTCTTAATCTTTTTCTTGCCGAAGCGAAAAGTAATACGTATGTATCCCACTGATGGAGCAATTTGCCTTACTTAACCCTCTGAGTCCTTTGCCAGTCAGGGATAGAAAGGAAGGGTAATATAATCTGACATTGTCAAGCCACACCCACTTAGGTTAACATTTTCCACCAAGAGAGTCATCCTATAGGGAATCTACGTATAAAAGCAGGGGCAGATATAGTCAGTCCCTGTTCTTTCTATTTTCCAAAAGGAATTTCTTTTTTCCTTCTTTCTGTTTCGTACTATAATATCAAGTTTGACTTACCTTCTTGTTATAGCAATCTAAGTAAAGGGTACCCAAGAAAAAGACAAGAAAAAAGGGGGGAGGGCGTTCGTTCACTTCATTGCCGCGGATACATTCAAATAATAGCAGAATAGTCACGTATTTGTTACAAGAAATTATTTGGGTTCATTCATAATACAGTTAGCGAGCCCAGACTACTCTTAAGCTAGGTAGGTAAGGTAGGTTCTTTCATCCGCTGCTTCTCTGCCTTCCTTTTTTCCCACGCATTTTGCATTTCATGTAGAGAAAAAAAAAAACCAATTCATCTTGAATCATAACTTGCCAGAACATAGTGAAGTGACCAAAATAGTTCAATAACCCGAGGAACGCTAACATTACAACAACCAAAAGCTTTGATGGAGCTTTATTATAGTTTACTAGCAGGCGCAGCACTGCCGACGGCCGTGATCTCGTTATATAGAAGCGAGGTCAAAAAGTCGGCGTAATCCTCGCCTGTGACCTGGCCGGCGAAGTACTGTGCCGCCAGGCTGAATTTGTTACCTGCGGGTGCTTTGGAGGCTAGTTGATCAGCCTGCTCCCGTAGGAGTCGGAGGGCGTAGGCTTTGTCGACGCGCTTGCCCTCGGCCGTTGTGACGCCGTGCTTCACCCATTGCCATAGCTGTGACCGAGACACCTCGGCTGTTGCTGCGTCCTCCCTGTTGAAAGTTGGTTAGCCATATGTATCCTCCTTATTGGAGCCATACCATCGGAAGCAGATAGATAAAGACCATACATAAGATAGTTGATAGGCACGCAGCCGATACCCCGGATCCAGGCTTCCATGTACCCAAGACCGATATTCAGGTTCTTGCGAATGCCGTCCTCGGTAATCTTGCCGGGGACGTTCATGTTGAGTAGGTCGCGGGCGGTAATCTTGACGTCCTCACGTCGGACAAACAGCTGGTTGGGCGTGGGCATGTGCTCGTTGAAGATATCGGTTGCGATCTTGGCGAGCGCGGGGTGTGCCACCCATGTACTATTTCATGTTAGCTCGATAGACAGTCAGAGGAGGAAGGGATAGGTCATGAGAGCCCGAGGGAGCTACGTACCCGTCATGGCCGGCGCGGACTTCGCGCAGCTTGTCGGCCCGCACACCGTCCATTGCCTTATCGTTTGCGGCCTTGTCGTCCTTGATGGGGATCTGCGCCGCCATGCCACCCATGGCGTGTACGCCACGCTTGTGGCAGGTCTGGATGAGAAGTTTAACGTAGGCGTCCATGAAGGGCACGGTCATGGTAACCGCGCTGCGGTCGGGCAGAACAAAGTCGGGATTGTTGCGGAACTTCTTGATGGTGCTGAAAATGTAATCCCAGCGACCACAGTTAAGGCCGGAGCTGTGGTCACGCAACTCGTAGATGATCTCCTCCATCTCAAAGGCGGCCAGGATGGTCTCGATCAGCACCGTTCCTCGAATCGTGCCCCTCGGCATACCGATGTAGTCCTGGGCGAGGTTGAAGACGTCGTTCCAAAGGCGTGCCTCGAGGTGAGACTCCATCTTGGGCAGGTAGAAGTAGGGGCCATAGCCCTTGCGCTGGTATTCGAACGCGTTGTGGAAGAAATACAGACCGAAGTCAAACAGAGAGCCAGAGATGGGCTCTCCGTCCACGGTGACGTGGCGCTCCTCCAGGTGCCAACCTCGAGGTCGGACAATTAGGGTGGGTAGTTTACGGTCTTTTCGGAGTTTGTATTCTTTCGGTCCCTGCTTGAAATCCACCTGGCCTCGGATCGCATCATATAGATTGACCTGGCCATTGATCATGTTGTCCCATGTGGGGGCACTGGAATCTGTGCTATCTTGTCAGCCCCTTTGTTCCGAAATCTTGCGTTGCCTATCACCAGCCAGCCCCTTATTGACTAGACTTACCCTCAAAATCAGCCATATATGTCCAGACATCCGAGTTTAGGGCATTGACGACCATCTTGCGATCAGTAGGGCCAGTGATTTCAACACGGCGGTCGACAAGGCCGGGAGCGGGCGGTGCACCCTTCCATGTCGGATCCTCGCGGATGTGGCGGGTTTCGGGGAGGAAGTCGGGCAAGGTGCCACGGTCGATCTCCTCCTGACGCAGAATACGGCGCTCTAGCAGCTTCTTACGTGTGTTGTTGAACGATCTGTGTAGCAACGCCAGAAATGCTAGGGCCTCGGGAGTGAGGATCTTCTTGTGTCCAGGGCGTACGGTCCCGGAGACGGAGACCCCCTGTAGAATAGCGTCGGTGATGGGCATTGTGATGAGGTTGTGTATATGCAAACAGTTGGTGTGAAGCCGAGTTGATGGCGCGAATGCGCTTATGGGGAGATCAGACACAACTGTGTACGACAGATAGGAGTGTTAGAATCCTCGTTGGACTCTTGTAACGGCCGAGTATAGTACGTAGATGTTATCTTTAGGTAAATGCGATGTTAGCAGTCGTTTGCCGGCCTTGAGCTTATGATGTATGCCAGTCCAGCTGCGGGAGTGTAGTGTAAGGCTTAACCGAGGATATTATTTTACAATGTGTGGATAACGCGTGTAGGTATGTGACTCAAGCTCAAAGTAGGTACATGAAATAATCGAAGCTAGACAGAAACAACTCGGTGATCAAATGGAGGGGGGTACGGATAGACTATATAACTTCTACCTGAGGCACGATCGGTACCTTTGCTATTAGGTAACGTGGATGTAGATACCTCGCGGCGACGAAAATGACCAGGGGTGAACAGAGCGATGATGTATGCCAGGGTCTCGATGTCACTACCCTGCCCGACTTCTCAGGCCTCTCCGCGTATTTTCGGTCCCAGGGTACATGAGTACACCAGGAATGGGGGAAAACATGAGCTAGGGCACAAGTGTAGGCAAGGACTTCATTGCTACTGTTTTAGTACGAGTTGTTGACTTGTTAACTGGCTATATGATGAATAATGATGACTCGGGGGGTATCAAGATAGTACGTCTTGGCCCGTCCCAGGCCGTCAGGCTAGGCCTGAGCTGTGACGATGGTAGACTTCTACGTCGAGTTTGGAGCCTTGGTGGGTACGAGTAGTGCTGGCTTCGGCTAGAAGGACGAATGCTGACTGGCTGTCGTCAAACTGATCTAGCCGGCCGGGTGGCAAGCCGGGGTTAAGATGGACGATGGGCGACGTCGAAGCTTGTGAAAGTGTGGGGAAATTTATTTACTTCCTTACCACTTTGAGATATGTCGAACATGAATGCAGATGAACTGACGTATGTTGATAGATATTGGGTAGGTATTGGAAATTCTTGGACAGGGTATACAAATACCCTCGACTTGTTGTCTTTGACCTCTTATATATATATATATATATATTTTTTTGGTTTAGGTCAATTGCCCAGGTCCTCGACTTAATTCGACTCGATCACACTCGACTCGATGGATTTCATGTAATGGATGCGAATTGTGCTACACAGGCCGGGCCAGACTCCGGGTCTTATCGTTAAACCAAGGCAGAGAGTGAGCTAGCGGATGCCGATTCGTGTAATTGTAAACCCGGATGACAAACTCGAATCGATCCGGAACCGGAGCCGAATGACTATACTTGGGCGGCCGTATACTGCCGGCTCTTTGGCGGTTTGTGACGGGGTGAGAATACCTATCTCGACGATGGTATTGTGTTTGAACTTGGGGGATGGGGGATACAGATATTTTCTTGTGGGGTGCCGAGGCCCTAAGCATTTGATGGTGAGGGCTAATCACATGCGATTTGCCAATAATATC
Organism: Poronia punctata; assembly: GCA_022579005.1. Taxonomy (NCBI): domain Eukaryota; kingdom Fungi; phylum Ascomycota; class Sordariomycetes; order Xylariales; family Xylariaceae; genus Poronia; species Poronia punctata. Next base: position 22,102 of record MU401614.1, read on the forward strand.
CCGAGTTTTGATCGCTGGAACGAACCGTTACTGGGGTTAGCTTCGTTTCAACGAGGAAATGACATAATCCCGTTACAATACTACCAAACTGCCGGTTTATTTCTTTGTCGATCTTGGTTTACCTGACCTACGAGAATATACGTATATACTAGGTTAACTAAGTGACTAGGTAGAAGATACTATGTTCTTCTGGCATTATCAGATTTTCTACGTATAACAGAACATAACCTTGATACAAACATATATGCAGATTTGCTGTAGACGTACCTGTCACAGGCGCTACACACTCGCCCTACCGTGCCGTGGTGCCGTGCTATGACCACTATTTAACAAGTAATTAATAATTAACTAACCCATTACCCACATAGTTTACCACATCTCAATGTGTTGTGGCGTTCTTGTTCGAATCAACAACCGATTTTACGCGTAGTCCCCCCCTTATTACACTACTTAATGACTCTTTCCATCCTATTGAAAAATACAAGCCTAAATACCACTTATTCCTTTCGTCCTACCATGCCGGCAACGGACATGATATGCGAAAATATACATGCACTTTCACTTTCCGACTAAAAAGTCATGTATCTAGTTCTAGCCCCCAAGAAACTTGAACCTGTTCCAAGCATGTCAATACAACTTTCCCGTCTAGAGTAGATTTGGTAGGTTCGTGCGTCTATACGTGTGTGTACATATGTGGTTGGGCGGGCAATACTCGGGGCTTCAAACTATTTCTCCAATAGCAGCTCTCAATTCTGGGATATCCATTCCCGCGTGTATACACGTAAAGGAGGTAATCTCACCGTTTTGGTATTACCTATACGACTTCAAATGCAAAAGTGACAAGCTGAGCTGAGCCGAGCCGAGCCGAGGTCGGCTGTTGAGCTATGTACTCGTATGGTTGGGGTTTCCCACGTAGGACCTAGCCTCCCTAGGTATCTTTACCGACAGTTTCCGAACCCCGCCGAGAAGCCGGTCTCAGCCGCATGATAGCGTCGGATCTAACGTAGAACCACATACTCAAGTTGGCTAACCCTACATGTAGGTAGGCACGTAGGTGGTCAACAGAGTACAGCTCGTTAGAAACGGTTATCGAAGCCTGGTATTCCGTTTGATAATAACTACATTTTTCTTTTTATTCTTATTAGGTAGGTGGACATGACCGTGCCTCTGTGACGGGAGCTACGCTGTCTAGGTGAGTCCGGTTGACCCTTTCGCCCTTTTCCTTCATGTACCTGCTACTGTGACCCCGTCCACAATCCTAGTTATGCTCCGTACGGCCTACGCCCTCACATAGCGACATCCAACGACATCCATTCAAGATCAATGGATAGACCAACGGACACGTCGTCTAGTAGGAACAGCGCGAGACCCTTGTCTCCAATCACCTCCCTCTGTGATTTCTCCCGTCTGCACCCACAATTACTGTACCCCAACGAAGTCGCCCGTGAACAGGTGAGACGGCTATTACACCAGACGGTGATAAGAAAAGTTCGTCATCCGTAGATACAAACCCCCAAACGAATCTGACGACACCGAACAAGCCAGTGTACCCCCTCCCGTGTGTTGTGATACTGTGCCCACAGCCGCCTTTCCTGCGAGAGAGCATGCGCCCAGACAAATGTACAGAAAAAGATAGATACTTGTACAGTAGACCACTCCCTATCATGCACATCAACCTTTCAAGAATTCAGCGTCTTGATCATCATCTTGACCTTCCTTTTCTCAACGATGAGCAGATTTCGTACGCTGAATACCGAGTTGATCGTATCCACTACCTTGTGGAAGCTACTCGCAGCTCCCCGTTCTTGGGTGAAGCGAGCAATGGAAAGGTGACCACGTTTTCCGTGTTCGATCACCGTCATAATCTCAGCAGCAAACGCCACTTCTTTCAAGTTGAGGTCTAGTATTTCCCATGTCAGCCCTCTCTATCGAGGATAAGTTGGTAGAGGGACGACTTGTACTTACAATTCTTTTTGCCCACGCGGGCAAACACGATGTTTCTCTCCTTGTCCACTTGTACGTCTCGAATGCCATACTTGCGCCATTCCTTGAGCAGAATGACCATCTCCTGTCGAACCCGACGACGGGAGATCGAAAAACAGAGATGCTTGGTTGCTGGCTTCACGCGGAATAAGCGGGCAAGCCAACTCTGCTGAGGTTCGATGTTGCGTGTCGTCGCGTCCTCTTCCCATTTGCTAGGGTTAGAGGAGCGGCCAGTATGGCTTAAGATACGAGTCGCCTTCGGGCTTGGAGCATCTTCCATTCGAGCACCTGTAGCTTCAATTAGCAGAGTGGGCGAGGCCATTCTCACTGGTTGTCGTCGCTCACCTGCAAGTGACATGGGCATCTGCGATGTGTCCTTACTATTGCGCCAGAACGCAATATTGAAGCTCTTCTTCTTGGCCGGGGGGACTAGTCGACCTTCAGAGGAATTGGTCGATACGTATGTGAGCCGATCTGTTCGGCTCGACGTCGAACCTCCCTGTGAATTGAATAGATCCTCTTTATCTTTAGACCCTCGTTTGAACCAGGATGATTTTTTTCTAGTTGGTACGGGCCTCGTGCAATTCCCAGATAGCGATTCCTGATCTTCAGGACGGCTATCAGTCGGTCCGTCACGCAAATACCTCTGCCGGAGGTCGAGTTCCCCCTTGGACCTAGTATCTGCAGCCGTGTCTCCAGACAGTTGGTTACGGAGAGCAGAGGGCTTTGAGTTGGAGGTATTCGCTTCCGGATAACGGTTGGCAGCCGGAGAGTTCACGATGCGTATAGTATTCTCGTGCTGGGCAAGGAACTCTAGGCCCGCCTGGTCATCCATGCGCGCCGACGTTGCATTTCCAATAGGAGCGGACACGATCCGATGTTTGCCATGGGCGTGACCACGGTTTTCGACCTTGTGCTTTTCGTTAATCGATGGCAGGGGGATCTTGTCCTTTCCCCACTGGGTACTGTACTGCGAATATATAGGAGCCGAGACAATTCTGCGATTTGACTCATCCTCCACGGCCGGACTTCTCAACTGCGTCTGACCGCCGAGTAAAGACGCGCCGTGCTCAGTGCGCCTTAGGATAGAGGCCGAAGAAGTCGGGGTTGGCGGTAGTGGTCTTCGATCCCAGGGCCGTTCATGTCCCGCTAGAGGAGCAGGAATCAAGGCAGCATCCCCCGGGAATGAAGAGTCGGCGGGAATGTCGCCTAGGCACGATTCCGGACTGAGTAAAGAAGCATTGAAGGCGTCATCACAGTCCTTGGCTATGCTGTGGCTGAACTCACGCACCTCTTCGTTCCATTGCATGCTGTCCTGTCCCAACTGGGGTATGCTCATCATAGACTGGGTGCCTTGCCGGCGTCGCCCATTCGTGCTCCTAGCTTGCTTGGCATCATTCAGGGACTCTGAGAGGGAGATATAATCGCAGCCATATGTTGCATCTCGGGACGTCCTTACAGGCGCCCGAGTTGTTTCATTCTGTCCTCGTGACTGACTCCGTAGGTGGGAGAAATCGACTCCCCGTTTGCGCCTAGATGCTGGCCTCGTGTAAGGGGCACTTTCACCACTTTGGATGGAGCATAACGATTGTCGTGAAGCGCGCAGGGCCGCCGGGGCAGCGATTCGCCGACTAGTTCTCGGTGGCCTGGGATTCGTAGATGTGCTTCTGACCGAGCCATTGGGGGCGCGACGCGACGCTGAGGACCGGCTTGAGTTCTTAGCCGTGCTACAGTTACGATGGACTACAATCTTGGCGTGGCTGGCGTAAACATTCTCTATGATTCTTGACGACTTGTAGGGGTCGTAACTCAGTATCGTCGCTCCCCCGTCCGTAGCGTTGTCCGTCTCGTCAATGCTTCCGTCGGTGGGCACGGTGGAGATGACGGTAAAGCGTGAAGGTGTTCTGCCATATCTCGAGGGGAATTCGGCCGTGGTTAGCTTTTTCTTCCAATGGGAGGGCCGTAGATGATGGTAGTCGCTTGCAGAGTAAGTCAAGTTCATGTCGTAATTCTCTAGTTTCTCTTCTCGGTAGTTGAACAGTAACCAGTAGAAGAGCTTTTGGTCGTTAGGCCTGCAACGGATATGATGTCAGCCTTATCAGTCAGCTGGGACGGGAGACGATGGTTCACGGCTTACTGCGCATTGGTTAATTGCATGGCGATCTGCTTCTCCGAGAAGGTGTGCCACATGGATTTTAACTGCCTAAGGATCTGCAAGTCAAGTTCTTCTGATGGAACAGGTTTGGACCTGTCGTTGGCGCCTGTGTTGATTATCCCGCCCCCGCTATTTAAATCGTCCAGGTCGTCGTATTTCCGGACAAGAGGGTGCTGCCATATCTTGCGAATGGAAATGCGCTTTTGAGGGTCCGTTCGTAGCATCCTGGCAATCAGGTCCTTGGCTTCCTTGGACAGAAAGTCGGGTACGACATAGACGCCCTTTGCGGCTTTTGCGAGTAGCCTAGGCACGTCTCCGTCTGGGTCGTCAAAAGGGAGTCGCCGACACAGGGTTGCATACAGTATGCAACCTAGGCTCCAGATGTCAACTTTATCAAGCTGGTAGCGCTGCCGGGCAATCAATTCAGGGGCGGCGTAGTGAGGACTGCCGCAGGATGTTTTGAGGGCGTGAGACGGGCTCTGCTGGATTGCTGCCATGCCGAAATCTGCAATTTTCACAATGCCGTTGGACTTCATAAGGATGTTCTCCGGCTTGAGATCCCGGTGGCAGATATTGAAGGAATGGACGTACTCCAGAGCACTCAGAATTTGTCGAAAGTAGCCCATCATCTCAAATTCAGGCACCGGGCCAAAATGGTTTATATACGTGAACATATCTCCGCCGTCCATGTACTCTAGGACAAGGTATCTAGGAATAAACGGTCAGCCAAGGTCGACACCCCGTTGTACGCATAGTGAAGATGAGAACCCACATTTCTGCGCGGTTCTCCCAAATATCATGCAACTTGACGATGTTGGGGTGGTTGATGAGTTTCAGTATGGCAACCTCGCGTTCTATCGATAGGGGCATTTGCCTCTGCGAGTTGAATTCGTCACGGGTACGATCCCACTTGTCTAGTTCGGCCATACTTCCCGCCGCGGTCAGCTGTGTCATGTTCTTGGCGAGGATTTTGACAGCAACAGTGTCTTGTGTGGCACGATGCCTAGCCAGGCGAACACGGGCAGCCGAGCCTTTTCCCAACGTCTTTCCCAACTGCCAAGGGCCGATATGAGTCTTTCGGTTGCCACTCGATGCGCCGCTTGAGGCGGAAAGCTGGGAGATACGCTTATCTTCGTGGATCTCTTCCGCCACCGAGGCTCTGTGACGCGGAACATGGGACGGCCGTGGGTGCATGGCGTCGCTACCAGCATTATGAGAATTTCGATTTGCCGTGAGACTGGATTTTGATGTTTCCCGTCCTCGGACGGGGTCATTAGTAGCATGAGAACGTAACGGGTTTGGCACAGCATGAGGCGGGCGATTTGGCTTCCCAGCTTTATCATACGGCGGTGCATTGAGGACTCGATCAGTTGCGTCTCCAAGAGGAGCACGACGAACGTTAGGCCTGGAGCCCCCACAACTAGCCATGTCCGAGGCTAGCTAATATAATATATCAGAAGCAGCATGTCCGTATCGACCACAGGCCTGCAACTTCGATATTGCCAAGAGTGGAAGCACTTGGCCAATTGAGAAAAATGCAGGGAAGACAAGGGAAGGGAAGACACACAAGAGGCGCCCTGTAAGCGATGTGAAGGGACGACGGGGCGTAGGAAACAAAACAAGACAAGACAAAAAGGCACGTTAGTAAACAACAGGGGAATGGTAAGACGCGTGTCAGCAGGAATGGCCGAGGCCAAGAAGGAAGAAGACAGAGTGCCTTTAGGTACTGTTGCTTGATACAGCAGCCAATTTCTAGTGGGGGGGGCAAAAGAGCGACGAGATGGTGAGGGAAACAGTTGAAGGTAGTTCTCAAAAGACGAAGTCAGTCGAGCTCGAGAAGGACAGAGCTATTGACCGTGATTATGTACAGAGCAGTGCTTGTGTGTATAGGTGTAAGAGGTACCGACAAACATAAAGCGCCCATAAGTCAGTACTTTGGGAGAAGTTAATTTGGCCAGGACTCTGAAATTCCAAGCAGGCCTATGAAAGTACCGGAGTAGGTAGGGCCATTGAGAGAGTATTAGGCAAGGGAGGTTCTAAAAGGCGTTGCAGCTATTGTACTTTATGTACCCTATTGGGGCCATAGGAAGAGAACCGACGGATTGGTAGAGGTACAGCATAGAGGCCAGGTACTCGAATGTATGCACCAGAGACATCTATGTAGGTCTGTGATGCAGGCATAGGAACCTCCCATCCTACCTGCATGTGACTCTCCCATTGATAATGCATGTTAAGGTACCTCGCACTTCGGTAAAAACGGCTCGACATTTACGTGCATGTACCTCCATACGAAGGCAGGAACTACCTAAGAATGAACCTCCCTTAGTCAACAATATACCTAATCTTATTTACACGCATACATGTAAGTGTAAGTCTTAAAGCCTACTTGTACGCAGTGCAAGCCATTAAGTTTGCCAAACAACAAGATAGGGATATATGATTATCATATGCCTTCACTCAATGCTGGTAAGTAGGAGAATTTGAGCAGCGACTGGGAAATAGTACTTGCAAAGAATCAAGCTATAATGACTGAATACTGCATACATATAAATCTGCAGTTACAGTGCCTGCGATGAGGGCAAGGCTCTTCCTACTTGTCTTCTGTCGTGTTCTCTCAACCCCCGTAGATAAGGGTAAAAAAAAAGAATCATGATTATTAGAAGAGTGGTTAGACATTAGATGATATGCCATGCATAGGATATTAGGGTCTTATGGTTGGCATTTGACACAGGCAAGCCACTTGAAATAGCTAGTCGGAACAGATACTGTTGTCTGAGACCGTAGGGGAGAGTGGCATGAAGTTCATCGAGAGCAAAAGGCCAAGCATTCTTGAGCCCGAGTGCACTGCATATGCATGATGGATTACATAATCCAAGATGTTCGGTTCCACTTATTAACCGGCCAGATTCATACCACAGTACCTAGGTACAGATCAGACAACCACAGACTTTCTGCGCTAAGACTAAAACAGTAGAACAAAGTACTTGCAGCTTTGCATCCCAACGCGTCGTTATCGGGGGTAATTCAGTATACGCGTCGCGCACAACAGACGTACCTGCCACTCTTTGGTGTTCTCCCACCTACATTCTACATAGACGTCACTTAACATACTCGATCAGCCAGGCTGCTTGGAACCCAACCGGGAACGTATATACTGGGTTGTGTTTGCATAGCAGGGTATGATTCCACCCGCTAACCTAGTTTTTCTTACTCTTCGGTCCTCACCGTGATCGTCTTTGCGATTTGACGTCAAAATTCATCCCAAACTTTCACTATGCCACCCGCTGAACCCCGCCGCCGTCGCTCAAGGACCATCTACGAACAAGATGATGTTGCCGAAGCCTCACCATCGACTTCCGATTTATCAAAGAGACGTAGGACTGGACTTGTCCACCGTTCTCACGGGGACCAAGAGACGGCAGAAATGAGCGATGAATCGCCCGAATACTCGCGCAAGATCAAACGCGATAGCTCGACAAACGGCCTTGGTTCCAGCGCAGATCAGCACGACCCAGGCGCTATTGTGCGAGTGCGAGTCGAAAACTTTGTTACGTACAAGAATGCCGAGTTCCTCCCGGGGCCTAATCTAAATATGGTGATCGGACCCAATGGAACCGGTAAGAGTTCTTTGGTTTGTGCCATATGTCTCGGTCTGGGGTACCACCCGAAACATTTAGGACGCGCTAGTCATGTGGGTGAATTTGTGAAGCATGGGGAGGACAGCGCCATCATCGAAGTAGAGCTCCAGAAGCGGCCCCGCGATCGAGCAAATCACGTCATTCGCGTTCAAATCAATCGGGAGGACAATGGAAGACGATGGTGGTTAAATGGCAGGGAGAGCAGCCACAAAGCTATACAAGAGCTGACCCGCCTATTACGAATCCAGATCGATAATCTTTGCCAATTCTTGCCCCAAGATAAAGTCGCAGAATTCGCGGGCCTGACACCTACACGTCTTCTGGAGGAGACTCTGCGGGCGGCGGCGCCAGAGGAGGTTCTCGAGTGGCAAATGCGACTCAAGACCCTCTACAAAGAGCACAGCGAGTTGAAAACGCAGGTCGAAGCCTCGTCCGACACGCTGAAGAACCTCGAGTCGCGTCAACAAGGGCTCCAGGCCGACGTCGACAGACTACGCGAGCGAGAAGCTATTCGACAGAAAGTGACAGACCTCAAAGGCGCGCGTGCCGTCGCCGAGTATGACGACAAGCGCCACAGATACACCGCGGCGAAGCAACGGGGAAAAGATACAAGGAAAAAGCTCGAAGACTTGCAGCGTGCATGCGAGCCGGCCCTGGAAGCGGTACAACAGAAACAAGCATACCGGGCGCAAATCGAACCGGTTATACAGGAGCGGAAGAGGGGTCTGCATAATGCCGAAGCGGCAGGGGAGCAAGCGCTGCGTCGAATCGACGAGATGGAAGACAAAATGAAACAAGAGGCATCGGCGGCTGAAGCCCAAGATAAGGCACTAAAGACGCTGAAAGGCGTGATAGGAACGAAACGAGCGAAACTGAGAGAGCTAGAAGCCAAACTCAAAGACAAACCTCCCGAGTTCACACCCAGTGACTGGAATGTCAAGATTGTAAGTCTTGAATTGGATGACGCCCCTATTGAAGTTCCGATGTATGCTGACAATCGTGCCCGTCTTCCCCCCCGGCTTAGCGTCAACAAGAAAACCGCTTGCAGGAGATGGAGGGAGAGCGACGCACATTGTCCGAACGATTCGCAGAGCTCAAGGATAGAAACGCAGCCAAGACAGGCGCACTTGTCCGGCTACAAAAAAATGCCGAGAACCTCACTTCCCAACAGGGTAAAAAGCTCACGCAGTTGAGGAACACACATGCAGATGCTGCCAAGGGCTGGGAATGGCTCCAGGATAACCAAGACCAATTCGACAAAGAGGTGTTTGGGCCCCCGTTGCTCTCGTGCTCGGTTACAGACACGAGATACTCGGATCACATACAGGCGCTCCTGGCCCAAGACGACTTTGTCTGCTTCACCTGCCAGTCGCCCAATGACCACAAGAAACTAAGCAACCAGTTCTACCGCGTGATGGGTATATCCGTGTCGATCCGGACCTGTGCCAGTAACTACGCATCCTTCCAACCCCCTATACCCAAGTCCCGGCTCCGCGACCTTGGCCTCGATGCGTACGCCATCGATTTCTTGGAGGGGCCCGAGCCTGTGTTGGCCATGCTATGCGCGGAGAAGAAACTTCACACGTCGGGCGTGGCCCTAGCCGATATCAGCGACGCCCAATATGAACAACTCGTGGGCACGGAAAGGATAGGGGCCTGGGCGACTGGCGGCCGGGTGTACCGCGTGTCACGACGAAGAGAGTACGGCCCCGGAGCCACGTCGACAGCCGCCAAGACTTTCAGAAATGGCAGATTCTGGACGGACCAACCTGTCGATGAGGCTGAACGAGCTGAGATCGAGAGACAAATCGCCGATATCCAAAGCGAGATCAACGAGACGAAGCACGAAGCTAGAGAACTCCGAGCGCAGAAAGACCAAATTTCCGAACGTGAAAAGGAGGTGCAGGCAGAGATTGTAAGTCAAAAACAACATCTTATCTCTCCGTATTGGGAAGATGCAATGCTAAGTAAATCATGCAGGAATCCTTAAAGCTCCAGAAGAGCGAGTTACAAAAAGCGGCCACGCAATACGCTACCCTTGGGGACAAAATCGGTAAGAATAGCCGTCGTTTATTGGATCTGATAGGTCGTCAACTTACGCCGTGTATGTAGCCCTTGTCAAGAGTGAGCTAGAAAGCCACGGCAAGGAAGTCGCCGCAACAAGGGAGAGGGCATCCGAACACAGGGCCCGGTCGGATGAGGTGATGCTTGAGAAGGCGCACGCTGTTCTCCAACACAAAGACGTCCTTCCCCGTATTCGTGATGCTCACCAAGCCTTGCTGGATGCTCAGATACGCCTGATCGAGGCAGAGTCGGATGTCAAGATGTTGGAAGAACGGAACAAGGACATTGTGAGATTGCTCGACGAGGTAAAGAACGAGATACACCAGATGAAGGGGGAATGCGAACAGCTCAAGGAAGATGCCCGGGCTGCCAAAGACAAAGTTGGCGATGCGATCAACCACAACCAGGACAGGCTCGCGTATCTAACCGAATTAACCCAGGGAAAGACAGTGGACGATCTCGATGACGAGATAGGGGCAGAAGAGAGCAAGCTTGAATATATCCACGCCGTCGATCCCATGGTGTTGCGACAGTTCAAGAAGCGCGCTCAAGAAATCCAAAACTTGACGCAGCAGAAAGAAGGGCTCGCGGCCAGATTCGACTCGCTCACCCGAAAGATCCAGGAATTGAGGGAGAAGTGGGAGCCCCAGGTCGACGCCTTGGTCAGCAGAATCAACGACGCGTTCGCCTACAACTTTGAGCAGATCAACTGCGCTGGTCAGGTGGATATACACAAGGACGAGAACGATTTCGAGCAATGGGCCATAGAAATCAAGGTCAAGTTCCGGTAGGCCATCCTTCTTCCATCTGCTTTTTTTTCCTTTCGACTTTTGCTTTTGGCAACGCCAACTGACAGTATCATCACGCCAGACAAAACGAGACGCTCCAACAGCTCAACCAACACCGCCAGTCCGGTGGCGAACGCGCCGTATCGACCATCTTCTACCTGATGGCCTTGCAGTCCATGGCGCAGGCCCCCTTCCGCGTCGTCGACGAGATCAATCAGGGCATGGACCCCCGGAACGAGCGCATGGTGCACGAGCGCATGGTCGAGATCGCCTGTCGCGAACACACGTCGCAGTATTTCCTCATCACGCCCAAGCTGCTCACCGGCCTCCGCTATGACCCGCGTATGCGCGTTCTCTGTATCGCCTCGGGCGAACACATGCCTACCGAGGGTGGGAAGCTCGACTTTAGCAAGCTAGTCAGCATCCAGAGGGCTGTCAAGGCTGCCGCCTAAACCTCCCTCCCCCCCTCTTGGCCTATATTCATGCCCCATTCATTTGTCCATATCTGATTGACATTTTTCCGTCTAATCGTTTGCCTTGCTTCTTCGTGCTATATTGATCTCGGATCGCTACGTCTCTTGTAGACAGGTAGTTTCGCCTGCCAGGACCCGAGGCTTTATTTGAGTATACATGATATGTTACCGGGACAGGCGTTCCTTGAGACGAGGATCGAGAGTCCAAAATGGGGAAAAGGAAGGGGGAAATAGGGACCCAGGGGCCAGGGCGATAGATAGGTAAAAGACACTCGCGTGTCCCCACATGTGAATACTTAATTAGAGTGTACACAGATATATAAAAGAAGTAAAATGGCTTTGCTCAATACTAAATTTAGCTCTGGGTATATGATGTCTTTCATTATTATTATTTATCTATTATCTCCTTGATTATAGATTATGCTTCATGATTCGCTGTATGCTCTGTTAGAGTATTGGTCGTACATGAACCCGGCGGGCCTGTAGGTGAAGTTACTTAGTAGTTACATACACCCGCCATCCTATATCTTACATCTATCTCTATACGGAGGGGGGCGGACAAGAAAATATATATCTCAAGTCGTCCCTCACATATTCCGCAATATATCAACAACAGCCCAAAACTTATCTACAAGCGTAAGCCCATACCCTACACCAACAACACCCTTCGTAAACCGCCATCCGCGCTCCTGCGATGCGACGGGATAGCGCACAGGGCCGGGGATGGCAGTCCGGATACCAAGGGCGCCAAAGCGGTCCTCGCACACGCTCTTGATATTGCAGAGGCCGCGAAGCCCTTCCTCGCCCGCGAACCGGCCATATCCCGACCCGCCGACGCCGCCAAAGGGTAGTTGGATGGCGTAGAAGACGGCGAAGTCGTTGACAGCGACACCGCCAGCGCGAACGCCGCGTACGATCGCGCGTAGCTCGGGGTCTGAGTCGGATCCGTAGACAGAGGCGCCGAGCCCAAAATGTGGCGCGTTGGCTAGCGCCAGGACGTCGGCTGCGTGAGACGAGGGCGCACGCATCAGTGTCATAATCGGTCCGAAACATTCTTCATTCGCTACCGCCATGTCGGGCGTCACGTCGGCGAGGAGCGTCGGGGTGAAATAGAAGCCTTGGGGGTGGTCAGCATGTATATAGCGCTTGCCTCCGGCGAGCAGTCTCGCGCCGGCCTTCACGGCGTCTGCGACGAGTGCTTCGAGACGCGTGAACGAAGCGTCCGAGACCATGGCCCCGACGTCTTTGTCGACGCCCATGCGCAGGGCACTGACGCGGGGCTCCAGCATCTCGACAAGGTCGTCGTATACCTTGGGCGTGGCGATGATGCGCTCGATACCGATGCAGTTCTGCCCCGAGGCCTGGAACGTGCCGCGGAGAAGAGTATCAGCGATGCGAGGTAGGTCACGGCGGGCTGAGTCGAGCACCATGGCCGCGTCTTTCCCGCCTAATTCGGCTACCACGGGCGTCAGACTGCGTGCAGCGCTTGCTGCGACATGGTGGCATACCGGTCGGCTGCCGATGAAGGTGACGTGTGAGATAGCCGGATGGCTTGTCAAATGCCCTGCTGTCTGCGGCCAACAGACGACGGTCTGAATCAGGGAGGGGTCGTGGCCGTGGGCTATCAATGCCCCCTTGGCGATGTTGGTGTAGTACGACGCGCTCCAGCACGTCTGCTCGCTGACCTTGACAATTACCCCGTTACCCGCAAAGATGGAGCTGATGATGGGGCCCAACATGTTGTGGAAGGGGTAGTTCCAGCTGACGAGAGCGGCCACGACGCCCAGAGGCTCGTAATGGACGGTACCCTTCTTATACGACAATAACAAATTCGTCGGCCGCTTCGAGGGCCGTAGGGCTTTCTCACCATGTTTGATCGTCCATTGTAGCTTCTCTGTCGTCACCATGATCTCGCCCAGCTGGGCATCGATCATAGTCTTGCCCGAGTCGAGTGAGCTGACCTTGCAGATCTGCTCTTGATTGTCGAGGATGTGCCGCAGCATGGAGCGTAGCACCTTTCGCCTCTCGGCAAAGCTCGTCTGGGCCCATTTCTCCTGTGCAGAAGCAGCCTGTGCAATCGCTCGGTCGAGCCCGGCCGGAGTCGAGGGGTTCACTAAGCCCAGGAATTGGCCCGTGGCCGGGGCGTAGCATTGTATCGCGGTTGATTCTGGGCTTTTGATGTTGGGATGCTCTAATATCGTCGTCTCTTCAGGAAGTTTGGGATGAGGAATAGAGTATCGGATAGGCTTCTCGACCGAGCCAAGGAGGGCAAAGACGAATAGCAATCCACCCAGTAGTCCGCTGATGACGGGCGAGGGTATCAAAGCTGCAAACCTGATATCTTTCGTGCTAGTAAGAACGTGCGTCAGCAAGGTAGAATAGAAAGATAACACAAGCCATAAACGCCCGTTGTGAAGACGTACGGGAACTGTCGTAAAAGCGCAGCAAGCTGTGCGAGCCAAAGCTCGAGATCTGCTATATATGCCATGCTTGCTGCTTTTCAAATATCTCTACTCCAGTTGAAAGCAGGTTGTTTGCATGCAATCTTTCAATTACACTCTTCCTTTGTTTCCGGAGCAACAGTTGTCCATCGGTATGATGTTGGCGTAGTTGCCATACGCCAACAAAAACGAGTACGACCAAGTACTCTGGTGTGTAGTGACTGTTTATCAAATTTCCAAGTTTAATACGACTGAGAGTTCTTAGGTCAGGTTTGTCTCGGGGCGCTTCTGGCTGTTGATTGGGCAATTAGCTAACCTAACGTAGATAACCATTACACAGCTGCAACATGGTAATCACCCAATAAAAGCATTCACAAAGTCTTAAGAGAACTTCGATGATCTACGAGTAGATTGACCATGTAAAACTACGAGTAGGTCAGTCACGTTAAAAGGGAAAGAGAGAAGGAGTTGCGATATATGGCGGACAGAATGTAAAAAGGAGCAAAAGAAAAGAAACTCCGAATCGGGGAATCGAACCCCGGGCTTGACGGCACGTCTTAAAGATGAGAGCGTCAAATGTTAGCCACTACACCAATTCGGACGATGTTGATTGGTTGTTCCAACGTTCAAAAAGATATAACAGGAATCTATTGGAATTTGGGTCGCTGTATGTATCGAACCTGAGGTTAGATTAGTAGTACTTGTAGTTGCTGCATCACGGGCGCACCATGTCAAAGGTTAGGTAGGTAATTGGCAGCAATGGCATTCGGATTACATTTTGGTTGTATATAGGTCACCTAGATCATTGCGTGTCGCAATAAAATAGGCTATTAAGTAACGAGATACCTACCGAAACGGCATGGCAGGTCATGATACCTACTTACGTGGGTAGGTAGTATTGAATTCTAGCCCCATGGCCATGTTGCGCTCGCCGGCCAAGAAAGACCAAAAAGTGTGCGACGCACATCTACCCTACCTAAGATGCCTTTGGCAGAGCGGAAATTCAACAAGCCAATACATATATCGGCCAAAGAAACTCAGATACAATGCACTCAGAACCAAATGGTGGTAGCGTGTGGTAGGTATTCTGTTTCATCCAAATATATCTTCAACCACCCTCTTATATCTTCCTTCTATTTCTAGTTCGCGCGCTGAATTAATTTTACGCTCCTCGACCTTACTTCATCGTCCCTCTTGTTGGTTGTCAGAAGCATAAAATATATACACAACACAGTTGAGCATCGAGTGTCGATGCATCCTTCCCTTCCTCATGACAAGAGCGTAACTGTCACTCCAACCCCCGCCCATGTAATATATAACTTCGTCGCTGCAGTGTTGAAGGAAATCCGGTCCATTTTCGCTAAACGCCGTCCGACCTCTACCATGGAAAGTCCAAAAAAACGAAAGAGCGACATGGTATAGTGAAGATAAATGAACGCTGATCAGAGATCGACCAGACGACCTTGGGTAGTTGTAGTGGGCAAAGTCTATGAAAAAAAGGCGGCTGGGTCCGGATAAGGCGAGGGTACCGGAAGCTGCAGGGTTCGGATCATCGCCTCGGACAGTGGCTACGCCAAAGGCTATGCACCGCGAGAAAATAAATAATGTTAGAAAAATAAACTATGAAAACGCAAGAAACCAAAACAACGCCCAGTCCAAAAAAAAAAAAAAAAAAAGCCGACAACGTTCAAAAGCGTACACGCCATAGTTGGTGGTATGGCAAACCCTCCGTGCTTGTTAGGTATCATAGATTGCTCATTGCAGATCGTCGAGGCCAGGATATCATGCAAATGGAAATAACGAGAGTAAGGAGATATATAAGTGACTTGTGCCAACGAGAAAAGGCTAGCCGAACGCAACACTATTCATGCTCTTGGATATGATGGTTTTGGTCCTTATGAAAGGCGAACGGGCTCTTGAACGACTTGCCGCGAGTCCGTCTCCGAATCCTGTTGACGATGCCATGGCCTTCGGGCTCGACAGGCCCGGACCTAGTGGATTCGAAACGGCTCAACATGGCTGCGGTTGTGAAGTCGTTTGACGCCTCGAAGCTAGCCCGCACACCTACACGGTCCATTGACTGCCTCATCCGGTCGTACGACGGCCTCACTCGATCGACCGACTGTCGAACAGGCATATCCGGAATGTCCACAGGTTGATTAACCGGCACTTCCATGGATAAGTCATGGCGAGTATAGTTCGTGCCATCGCTGCCCCTCTGACTTCGACCACCATGACCACCAGCTATCGACGTTCCTGTGATGGACGGTGGGTAGATGGGCCGGAGGTCTTCATCCACACTTCCCTGCGGTCGCATGCGATGGTGTTTGCGCCGAGAGGAGCCTGTCGAGGTGGATAGGCTCTCCTTCGCATCCTCGTGCCCATCCTCGTCCGCCCCGCTAGTGCTAGCAGGCTTGCCGAACTTGCCCGACGAGACCTGTTCGCGGATGATGTCGACATCGTACGGCCAGAACACCTTCTGACAGGCTTTGCCTGCGTAGCGCGGCGCTATGCAGAAGAGAGGGGTGATGAACAGGACGATCCAAAACGATAATTCGCCATAGATCTGTGCGGCGGTACCGTAGAACGTCATTGCGAAGCCCGACGACGCAGCGGTGTAGACGCCGGTCCAGAAAAAGATGAGCAGGTCGCTGATGATGATGATCAATACAGTAAGCCAATCCCACGTGTACGTGTTGATGAGGATGTAAAGGTTGATCGTGAGGACCGCGGGGTGCGCGATGTAGGCACCGAGTCGGAGACGCTCGACCACGTCCTTGCCGTTACCAGCAACGGTTGGAGTGTTGGCAACAACGAGGTAAGGGATGAAGAATGTTATCACACTTTGGTAGAGTCCATCCGCCATGTATATCCTGGTTCACGGTTAGTGTGAAGGGCCGGTAAAAAGTGCACGAGGAAAGGGCCTTACCAGAACTTTTGTTGCGTCCACTCGAGGCGCTCAATACCTCGTCGATAAAGCTGTGGGACGAGCAGTGAGACCGAATCAGACACATCCTGGTCGAGGACACCGATGACGATGGGTGGGACCGATGTGAAGATAAGATTGAACAGGATAATGTACGTATACTCGAACAGGTAAGTGATATCGTAGTCACACCAAATCTGATACCAGAAGATGGTAAACGTCCAGATCATATTCTTGTAGAAGAAATTGGCTATCGATTCAGCCATTCTCCGGTATGACCACCTGCCGTGTACCAGAATCAGGCGCTTCAAGAAGCGGAATTGACCGACGGCATAATCGGCCGACATGACAGCTTGGCGGCCTTCGACGCCAGCAATGCCGACACCAACGTCGGCTTCCTGAATCATGGCCACGTCGTTGGCGCCATCTCCGATCGAAAGCGTCATCACGTCTAGGCCGGTCTTGACCATACTGACTACGGCAGCCTTCTGGGCAGGGCTGACACGGCAGCACAGTACGGCGGCGCATTGCTTGCACAGCAGTAGAAACTTCTGTTTCAACTTATCGTCGAGGACCCATTTGAGCGTGAATCCGTCCACCACCAAGGCATGCGTCGGCGACGGTGGTTCGTGGTTCTTGCGTGCCCGAGCAAGGTCGTTGTTGTCCCCCGTCAGCCCGAAGTGATGAAGCTTCTCGGTGATCTCCTTATCCAGCTGGTCGATGAAGGTGGCTGGCGTTGTGTCCCCTGACTCGTCCTCGATCACTTTGAGATTGATCAGCTCCATATCATTATTGAGCAGGTTGCAGGAGAAGCCAATATTGATGGCCGTCTCTACTTTGTCACCGGTGAGCACCCAGAGTTTGATCCCTGCCTTTGCGAGCAACTCGATCGTGTCAGGTACACCATCCTGGAGGCGATCTTCGATAGCTGTTCCGCCTAGCAACGTGAGGCTCTGTTCAATCTTGTCCGCAACCTCTTCGAGTTTCTCTTCTCTGTCCTGCATGGAAGCAGCCGCCTTATCGTGCTCCTTGCGCCATGCAAGATACTCTTCCTCTGTAAGCACACGTTGGGCTATACAGAGCGTGCGGAGACCTTCCTGAGCGAACATCTCGAGGTGCTCAGCCGTCGTCTTGCGGAGCTCCGCTTGTTCACCCCGCCTGAGACGTGAATAGATGATGCTGTCGGCACCTTTGCAGAACAGCATAATGCGGCCATCGGGCATCCTGATAATGGCGCTCATTCGTTTGCGGCTGGAGTTGAACTCGATTGTGTTGAGGATGGTATAATGTATCTCCTCGCCCATGACATTTAACCTGATCCCGTCAGACGTGGAACCGAGAACGGTAAAGCCCATGTCCCGCGCTGTTGCGACAAGTGCCGCCTCATCCGGCGACTGAGCCTTGAAATCGATCTTGGGGATCTCGCCCGGGACATGCTCAGCAATGACGGTGTGGCAGAGGGCAAGAGCCAGCATAAAATTAATGTTTGCTTCTCTCTGCTCCTCTCCGGATTCGCCTCGAAGGTCGTCGACGAAGTCGGGCGCGATGAATGTCAGGTCCTCCTCGTGGAGATAGGGGTTGTCGTGGATCATCCGGAGCCCTTCAAGAGCGCGAGCTTTACAAGCAGCAATCTGCTCTTTCGCCTCGGCAGATTCTTTCACTACATCGACGCCTAGACGCTTTCGCATACCAGCCTGGGCCTCCGTATAAGCCTCTCCGTAAGGCTGTCCATTGACCGTTGCCTTTTTAAACTCCATTACGTTTTGGGTGAGAGTACCCGTCTTGTCGGAAAAGATGTACTCGATCTGGCCGAGGTCGTCGGAAATGTTCCAAGACTTCGGTACGCAGGGTGCATCAATGGGTTCGTAATACATCTCCACGTCGCTATAGATGAAGATAGCCTGGAGCGTACGCACAATTTCGAGAGAGATATACAGAGAGATCGGGATCAAGTTCTGGAAGACAATCAGGGCGGCGAAAAAGGTGATGAAACCGGTCATGGCGGGTGTCCCACCGATCGCGCCGTAGTCGAACCAGGCACTTGAAGCATCCGTCTTCGCCCAAGCTGCGCCATTGACGAGCGCAGATATCAAACAGATCGCGAAGAGAACGCCAAAATTGAGGAGCACGTTGAAATTCAGCTCGCGCGCAATGCGTGCTCGCTTACTAGGCGTCGCACCCGCATTCATCATAATCTTGGTATCATGGCCGGTGAAAACAACGACACCAAGAACCCATTCGGTGTTTCTCAAATTGCAGCCTCGAAGGAGGAGATTGTCGATCGTGATCGCCTCGGACATTTCTTTGGTACCAATTCCAGGGAAGTTTTGTTCCCACGAGATGGCAGCATTGTACTTGTACAGGTTCGGTTGAGGTGGTTCGCTCTGGATCGAGAATTGAGCCCGCTCACAGTCTCTCGCGTGCTTCAAAGATCGACCACACCGGAGAGCCTGGCGAACCTTTAGGTTGGTCTCGCCGTCCAGATTCTTTGTCTCCACGTAGCAAGCTCCGTCATCGTCAGACGTCGCGAGCACGATCACGTCGGCTGGCAGCTCGTCGTTATTATATAAACGAACAAAGTCTCCGACTTGGAGATTCTTCCACGCGTCTTTGTGGAACCTTGCTTGGCCACTAGCAACAATTTCGTAGTTGATTAGATCGCCTTTCTCGCGCGCGAGCGCGTCAACCTCCATTGGGTTGTATGTCGAGCCTCCGTGGGGTGGCAACGGCGACGTTACCGGCGTCATCTGTATATCTTCAAAGCCGGACGCTGTTGACTGCCTCTTCCTTTTAGTTTCTATGGACAAACGCGGGTCAGCAGAGCTATAGGCTCCGCCTTTTGCATCCGAATCCTTCTTCCATAAACTCTGCAAGGCGTCCCAGGAGAGGCTCATAAACCTTGTAGTAGCCTTTTTCGTCTTCCTCCAAGCAGACACATTATCCTCAGCGACATTGACATTATTCCAGCCGACAAGTCGGTGAACAGCAGCGTTGTTTAGTTCATTATCGAGGATCGTTCGGCGGTAGTCTTCGATCGCATCCTTGATACCAGTCACGGCAAGGATGAAAAGGAGCGGTATCGCGTTGACGCCAGGATTGACGCCTCCGAAGATAGGGAAAAACTAATATTACAGTTTGGTATGCGGCTGCGAACGTGTGGATAGGGATGATACTTACTATCAGGATATCATTAAAAAGGAAGAAAATATTCGCAATATTGTGGAACTGGAACCATATGTTTTTTGGTATGAAGGACAAAGGGGTATACTTGGCGGTCCTAATCTTGTTTCTCGTGAAAGTCTGCGCAGGGTGGCCTTCTTCGTCTTTGCAGTGTGCTGGCAACGGTTGGTTGAAAAACAGCGTCCTGCTCTCACCCTCCTCTTCCGAATGAGCGTTGCTGTCCTTGTCGCCTCCGTCATCAGGCTCTTCAAGGACGGGCTCATCGAAACCCTGATCGTAGTGTTGAGAGTCGCTCGAGTGACTAGATCCCCGGGATCGATGTTTTTTCTCCATAGAGTCCGTCCTCTTGTGTATCCTATCCATAATAGATATCCGCTTCAGACCACTGCTTTTGACCGTGAGCTTGCGGGTGGCCCATCTAGACCGCGTAGGTGCAGCCTCTAGCTGGGTATTCCCTCCGTCTGTTGGCATGGTTAGGGTCGTCTCGGGCAGCGCCCGTCAAAAATACCACTCGTAGCCAGAGTTGCAATCCTGTCGCGGCGTCAATCGGATTGCAGGAATTGCTGTGGACAAAAAGACTTTGGAGTTGGCGGCAGCGCGATACGGGTGGAATCAGGGTCAGCGAGAACAGTCGAACAATTCTGCTACTCGAGAAC
Source organism: Poronia punctata (assembly GCA_022579005.1). NCBI lineage: Eukaryota > Fungi > Ascomycota > Sordariomycetes > Xylariales > Xylariaceae > Poronia > Poronia punctata. Next base: position 42,406 of record MU401614.1, read on the forward strand.
TGTCGAGACAAATCGTATTCGATGCCAGCGAAATATGTACGTGGGTTTACCTTGACACGGCAAAGTAAAGGCAAGGTATTGTCGGTGCTGGGGATGATGGCAGCAAGACGACACTTGGCTGGATAGGAACTCGAAAAGGAAGCAGCGGAAAGTTTTGGTTGAATAGCTAGGACTCCCTGGGAACACGGTGCAGTACAGTTCGGATTGACCGGGGTTCAGACACTGGCCGGGGACCCGATTATGGCGCCCCTTATGTACCTGTGGCTCTTGTCCTGCACAGAGTGGGGCATCATAGGTGGGCTTCGGTGTCAGCACGGCCGTACACTAAAATTACTTACACATCAAAGCCTACACGTAGGTACTTAAAGTAGAACCTAGGTACTTTACTTACTTACAAGTCTAGTGAGATGGGATTGGTAATCCATTCAATCTTGAGACCCCTATTAAATGCACCTAGGTTAGGTCGCTGTGATTTTGGTACTTAACTTTTAACAGGGAAGCAAGTACAGGTTGGCATGGGCAATTAGACGCGACGCATGCTGCCAGCCTCCAGGCTACAAGAGCTTCCCATCCTTTGCATTGAATCTCGATTAGAAATTAGGTTTAAGTATGTGCACACATGGAGGCCATGCAGTATACTATCCTTTCCAACTTATGCTTATTATCTTAAAAGGCACCGTTCCCTGCCCAGGTTACCCCATACATTCAGCGGAAGTGCCTGAGATCTGTACCGCACCTGGGCAGGGGACGAAACTTTACTTTATTAGCAGGTACCTACCTACAAGTATCTGTTAGTCAGGAGGGGCGCAAGCACGAGTGCGACAAAATTCTTGGTTAGCCAGGCAGACGGCACCCACTGAGAAGAGTGGAGGAATAGCGGACAGGCTAGGTAAGTATCCAACAAGAGATTTGATACTAATATTGTATGCTGTTTAACAGGAAATACATTCCTTGTCAAAGACGATGCACAAAATATTTATTCCTCTTGCTATTGTAGGTAAGTGGCCTGTAGCTCATATCATCTTCTTATTTCTACAATCAGCTGGAAAGAAAATGGTAAGATAGATCAACAGTAAATGCAAAAATTTATTATCTCCGGCCCCTACTTCTACTTGTACGTTCTGAGCTTTGGAGAGGCTGGGCACAGGCATCTACAAGTACTCGTACTTGTGACATGCCCACTCCTGACCTAGTGCCAGTGCTCCGTACAAAATGCTGTCGACATCAGACTAGCCCATATTGCTAATGCTAAAGCAAAGGGGAAAAGGAGTGCATTTATTAGCAATTACCTACTACTTCTAAGTTTTCCCTGCCACCAAAATTTACTAGTACAGACAACAATTACACGTAGGCAGAGTATCTAGATGCAGCATACCAAGGTCGAACACAGGAAATATTTCGTCAAAACAAGCACGCCTGCCGTGTTGTTCTGCGCAAAGCATTAGAGGGAAAAGGGATTGGATATATTTCATTGTTCCACACCTGCCCGCCTGTCTGCTTCTACCGATTCCCGCAGGGGAGGACAGATTCCTAATAACATGCCTCCTTCCGCATGGGTTATTGTTCGGTGGAGAAGCGCTACAGGCTGATACGAGGCACTGAGGATTTGTAGATCCAGAGTGGGTTGGTCCCTAGAATGACCAGATAGACGTCTGTCTATATAAATCTTAACCTAGGTAGTACAAATACCACGAGTTCTTTTGCCAATGACAGGTTGCCGGATATATAAGTCCCAGGCGCGGATGATCCCACTGATACATTCACAGTATTATAAAATCTATCAACCGTGTCCACCCACTCTTGATCCGTCTCGATTAGCTACGTACGCGCATACAGGTAACGTATAGACGCCTCTGGGGCAACTGCAGAAAGGAATATCCGGGCTACTTGCGAGGAAGATGATTTGTTAGTTGATCTAGAGTTTATGCTGTGTTTACGGTCTACTCATACCATTGCATGCAACTACCTGCTTGTACAATGCACACGTGCTGGGGCACAGACTACTTACATAGCCTGCTCCTTTAATACAACGCTGTGTGTCGTTCCAACCGCTCTAAATAGAAAAAGGCGCATTTTGTTTCCATATATATATATAATGTACATGTCTAATTGCTACGAATATGCGCATTGGTGATACCACAGATAAGTGTTAAGCGGGAAGTCAGTATAGTAAGCCACCTGGTTAGTTTAGCTGAAGTATTGGGCGCCGACACGACGGATTTGCCGCCACGCACATTTACATATAATTGTATATTGTAGAAGTTGAATATTCTTTTGCTCTATCGAAATCTGCCCAATGCTTCCAACAGTCCTACCTACCTACCTACCTAGTCAGAGCACGGTCTACGTGCGACAATGCTAATCTGACTGTGCTTTAAATGCATGACAACATTCTTATCAACACATGGTGGCCAATGTCGATATTTACAGGGACCTCCCCCTAATCAAAACAAAGAGGAGACGAGGAGGTAAGACTAGACCACGCTGCCATATTTAAGCACGATGATGTGGACTTATCGAAGACTTTATAGACTACCTCCTATCTATAACCTTAGGGATATTGACAAAAGAAATGGAGCCCACCCTTTGTGCGACTCAGGCAGATGACAAATCTTGACAGCTCGAGTAGTGCCACCACTCAGTTTCTCTTTGCTAGAACGTGTCATTTTTTCCTCAGGAGACAGTCGTACCTACTTGGGTAGGATACCTGTGCCTATGTTACCGTTGGTGCCTGCCATGATTTCTCAAGCCATCAACTTTCCCTCTCTCTTGCATTCGAACTCTCAAAATCCCTTAAGGCAACATATCTTACCAACTATCGAAATTGCGCTGCCTGCTCAAAGATTTTATCGGCAAGGAGTGCATTCTCCCCGTATTGCCTTGCCGTCCTTTTCTTCTTTAAATACTTCCACGGGTGAGGCCGTTTAGAAACAAGCGAGCTGTCTCGGCTCAAGTGGTTCTACGAGTAGTGATGTTTAGACTACCTTACCGTTTATTACACGTACTCGTACGGCTAGGACCGCAATATCTTAAAAGGCTCCATAAGCGGGGTATTGTAGGACGATGCTCTTGGTGCCGCCTCGTCGCATAAAACCAAACAGGCGAAGCTAGGACTCGCCAGCTCTAAGCTGACATGAGGGCCACTAGGTTAGGTGCCTACGCTACCGTATGACGCAAATGAATTGCGTAGCGTTCAATGAAACCCCAGGTCTGATGACTGGCACCTCCTGAAACTCCCAAAGTGGCCATGTGCTCGTAGCGTCTTGTTCATTCTCAAGACATGGGACAACAGAGAAGAACACGGCATAAATTAGAAGCGGGAGAGTATCAAGAAGAAGGCCTGAATAGACGACAGATAGTTGGATTATCGGAAGTACTCACACAATTTCGCGCTCCAAAGAATATGTATCTCGTCTCTCCGTTTCATGGATGTTCAAACAGGGGTCCGGAATGACACCTATTGTAGCAGCTGAGTGCCGAGTCAAGTTGACTGAGCCTCTGTCTGCTGAATCCTGGGGATACGTATGTGTATGCTATACCTATTAGCAACCATGTGTTTTCTCTATATAAAACACAAGACCCAGATCGTGTTAAAGGCGACTTCCTTCCGGTCAGATATGCAACATGGGATGTGAAAAATAACAGAGAAGGCGCATAATCTTACGGCTCGAACGGGTTGAGGAGAGAAGGGTGCTACATGGAGTGGGCGTCTGTATACAGACCCTTCTTTCTATACTCGTACTCGTAGGTAGTGTGGCCGAGAAACCGGGTACTTATGAAGCCACTGGTGTCCCGCTCATTTGCCAGAGATTGGGGCATCTTCCGAACGCGATGACTTGAATAATTGACAGCCGCTCTGTTCAGATGAGGACCCAAACCGAAGCCACCGGGATGGAACAATATCAACCGTGCTGAAGGCATCTCCCCGCATTCCTTTACCCAGTTTCTCTACCCCCAACAGCGGAGTTGATGGCTTTTACCATACAAGAGCGTTGACGACATGCCCCCATTGTTATTCCCGTCGTCCTCAGAGTTATCTAACGTAGACAAATATTACTATGTAGAAAGGAAAAATTCAACCATATTCTAAGTACTGGTAACAAATGTACGTATATTATCATTATTATTATATTTATAGATAGAGTGCCTGCAATTTGAGGCATTCCCCTACTTAGCACGCACAGGTATCTACCTAGGCACGTAGTTTAGTCTAGAGGAGCTACGAGTAAGGTTAGATAAACTAATGTACCTTCTACATATCTAACCAAAATTACCTCTAAGTAGTAGTAATGTTACCCGAATAGGTAAAGCTTCCCTGGCTACAAACTGCTTTAGCAGCAGGAAATAGGGCTATTAGCTCCCGAAATGGTGGACTGTTTTGTCTCCACCCCAATTGAAAGTCATTTTTTCTAACCCACTTATGTTAGGTTAAATGTCTGCATAAGGAATCACTTTTGTGTTGTACCGATTTGTAGGTTAACCCAGAACCTTCCAAGATATTTGTGTAGTATGTACATGTAGGTATCAGCCACACATTACTTGTAGGCACAACTACCCAGCTGCGCCGTTACTCTGTCGACAACTCAGATCACCAACTATCAAAGAGGCTTGAAGCGTCTTAATCATGCCACGGACATAATGATATACGAGTAGATATGTCTACAGGGATACGCATAGTGTGAGCCAACAATTATCGCCGCGCTTTCGAGTACCTCTACGGATGTATACGCGCGTTAGGGGTCAAACGTCGAAACTATTTGCTTTTGTCGGCTCACGTGACATCGAATACTGTGGTTAGCTCATCACCACCAGGCTCGTCATTCCCAGTACATTTTGATAAGCTGTTTCTTATCGTGTATATATAGATCTATAAAAAGAGGGCAAATTTGGAGGACGGGCTTTTACCACAGGATGGCTTCAGGAAAGAATAGGGATATTCGGGGCTTCTTCAGGAAGGCTGACACGTCCAGTCCCCAAAGTCGTCACCAGCCGACGTCGCCACTAACGTCTTCACCGGCCCCGGGATTAGATCTTCCCTCGTCTCCAAGGACGCCATCGAAACCGGCGCCGCGGGTATTCAACCGGGAGGACGAGATCAAAGGGTCGGATGACTCTGATGATGACTCCGATGATTCACTTGGATCGATAACAAGGGCTTTGGGATACAGGTCTAGCCCCGCCGCCCACAAGCGCGATGTGAACGTCCTCTCCACGCCCCAAGCTAAGAGGATAGCCTCGGGTATACATCGGCCTCCCTTGACACTACAGCCTAAGCGACACAGATTTGATCTGAAGGCGCTCGTCGATCATTCTCGGGAGTTGAAAAGAACGGAAGAAAGCGTCAGGAAGGCAGATGCTCTGATTTCTCTAGGTGACAATAGTAGTGAAGGCTCGGACCAATCCGACGCTGAGGATAACCCGACGCGACTTGGGGCAGCTTCCCTTCTGTTCAACCGGCCCGAAGGCGAAGAGGGGAACGGTCATAAACTCCACGGGGCTCTTAAGCGCTCAAAGGATGATGAAGTACCCTCTAGCAGATATTGTTACTTCTTCGCTGCTGAAGAAAGCCATCCCAGGCCCGGGGTGCATAGGTTTCCAGGGGAAAAGGCAATTGGCCCCTGGCAATGCCTTGCAGAAGCAGATACAAGGCGTGGGACATTTATAGCGGGCTTGCCTCACACCCTTATGAGCAAGGCCAACGCTCTTCCGGACGAGATTTTCCAGTGGATCCTGGATGAAGTCTGCGTAGAAGAAAGCGCCGAATTACGCAGTCAGTACATCAACTTAGCAGGGATGTGCGAGGACAGCATCCATCGTCTTGTGGATGATATGTGCTTGTATAGACTGCCGGAGAGAATAGGCGGGCCAAAGTACGCCCGTGAGCACAGCCGGCTCAAAACCAGTACCGAAGCCCGACGAGGCTATCTGGAGCGGAATTGGTCCCCTTTGATCGTTTACCTCGACCTACTTGAACGTATTGCGCCTCACCTACGAATATCGGCAGCTATCAGCGCAGTCCAGCTTCTACTTCGCATGAGCCTGGACCCTGTTGTTGCTTTTGTAGTATACGAGTACTGGACGCGTGCCATAACCAGATTGGTCTCGACGCTTGCTAGACATAAATCACGTTGGGACACAGCTGTATGTACCCATCAAACATTTGGCCTGTGTTACTCTTTTGTATGTGATAGCTGATGATCTGGGTAGTGCGAAGCTGTATGTTCGTACATCTACGAAAACGTAGAGGGCCTTGGTCTTAAGATGACGGCTATCTTGGCCTTACCGGGTTCAACTACGCCCTTAGTTGACCTCCGGCGGCGACTAGCAGCCGAGGCTCTATTCACAGAGCCCGGTCTCGGCGGCAAGCCTGTCGGCCAGCAGCTCAGCCTAGAGAAGATAAATAACCGTCTCAAAGAGGAAGACTTCACAGCTCGACCTAAGGAGGACTTTGATTTCGAAAACCTCAGGGTGGTTACGACACTCCTGGATGTGGTCATCGATCGTGCAGACTTTATACATCCCAGCTGTAAACCTACCTCGACGGAGGCACACAGCACGGGCCAAAATGACAATAAAGCCGAACCCATTTTAGCCACGGACATAGGACTAAAGAAAGGGTCAAGCGCGGAAATAAAGGCAGAAGAAGAGGCGGAACGGATATTTAATACCCATATCGACACGCTGGCAAAGCAGATTAAGGCCATCAACGACATGATCCGGGACAAGGATACCCGCAAGAATGTAAAGCTTGCCCTTCTTGGTCTGGAAAAACGTCTCAGACAAGCCGTGCGGACGCGACCCGAGGCAAGGAAAGACATTTTCTCCTCGCAGCTTACTAAAAACCAGGCCGCCGATAGGGAAATCCCCAGGCAGCGGGATTTTATGAAACAATGGGCCCTCAAAAAGAAAGAGAAGCAGAGGGAGAAGGAGAGAGAAGAAGAGAAGCAGATGGAGAAGGAAAGAGAACAAGAGAAGCCGAGGGAGAAAGCGAAGGAGATAGTGGTGATTGATTAGCGGGTCGTGCTGAACATGCTGGTAACAGACAACACACCATGGGGGTAGTCTAGCCCATTGGGTTATTTGATTATTCTCTGACCAAGGCTGAGGATTCAGGAAGCACGTAATAAGGAGACGGAGGAAACAGGAAAGGTGGAAGGATTTGTTTGTGGATGCTTGAATTAATTGTGCAACATGTCGCCTGCAAAGAGCCTATGACTTGCTTCTGATACAACTGTCTAATGAATATGAAATAGAAATAAGACAAGCTCTCGTATGGTTTGCCTTATGTATCTTCAGAAACTAGTAATGACACTCTCGTCGCCATCCCCCCCTTTCCATAATTTGTTGTTACCTCAAGCCCCTGGACATGTTAATACGCAACGGGAAGTTGGGTTAAAAAGCTGGCAGGGGGAATACGCAGGTTGGTCGCAGTCGCGGACTCCGATTCATCGATGGCATATATGAGTGCCTTAATCAAAGAACTTCCGATTGGGGTTTGGTCCGAACAATGCTTTTCGTACGGCTGGTAGAGCGCTGGATTGTAGAAGCCGTAGACGCTCTTCGAGTGTGTTGTTAATCTCGATCTTCCCGTTACCACCTATGATAAAAACACCACCCGAGCTATGTAAGAAGTAACGTATTAGTGTGTGCCAACTAGACACGTGCATGCGAGCAAGTGACAACCGAAACCACTCCAGCAACCCGGGAAGTATGAACTCTGCTTAGGAATGGGGCTCGCGAAGACATGGGAAAGGACAAAAGCTCACCTCTCCTCGGGCAGGGGGTCCTCTTCATCCAGAACAAGCTTAGCAGTCTTGCCCGTCTTCTCCTCGTACTCCTTCTCAGCCTCCTCAGCCACCTCCTTCACGAGACCGGCGTCGCCCTTCCGGGCGCGAACGGCGAGCTCTTCCTCAGCCAAGGCGTACATGCCTTCAAGCAACAAGTTCTTGATGATAGTCTTGTACTTTTTCTTATCCTTGCTGGCATCGGCGAGCTTCTTGGCGGCCTCGTCGAAGATGTCGTCTAGCAGCTCCTGGCGCGCGGCTAGTACCCGTAGGCGTGTCTTGTTGGCCACGGTCGACCGTGTGATCTGTTGGGCCATCGAGGCCTGCTTGAACTTCTTGGCGTACGAAACGTCGATGGCGTCTGTCTCCTGCTGCACTAGCTTCGCCTTCTCAATGCTAAACTCTCGTTCCGCGTTCAGTCTGATCTCGTTCGCCTTCTCCCGAGCCTCCTCCTGGATGAAGGCGGTCATCTTCCGCAGCTCCTGCCCGACCTACATTCCCGTAGCATGTGTTAGCATGTTCCTTGTCTAGAGTATTATATCGTTCGAGGCTACTAGGTCCGTGTTCGTTGCGTCTGGCCGGCGGGGACTGCTCACCTGGTCGTCGGACAGAGAGTGAACCTGCGACATCTTGAACGTAGTAGGGGGGTGATGTCGGAGAAGAATAGGTACTGAAGAAGTTCGAGGGCGTCTCTTGGTTAGGTGGTGGTAACAACAAGTAGAAACTACTGGCTATCCCAGAATTAGAGTGAATAGGGGCTCAAAGCACGCCGTCAATGATGGTGGTAGAGGTCAAGTCGACAATGACGGTAGTGAGGGTACCCTAGACCAACTGTCCCAGCTGCTAGGCACGTATAATGTGACCTGCACAGTAGCTCACAGAGCTGGCTCCAGCTCTGTGAGCTCCCCCCATTATCGGGTGACGCAGGCTCGCAGCTGCGCAAGCCACATTATATGGCAGGGGCCATAGGGGCCAGGGCTAACTGTGGCACGTGTGGCTTGATCATTATATCTCCCTGGCCGCCACTCCGCCCGCGCTACATTGTGGGTACAAAGGTACCTCTCGGTACGTATTCCTGTCGGGTCGGGGTTGGAAGCTGCACGTAGGTGGGTGTTCCCCAAGATACCCCTGCGGAATGACCTCGATTCGATCACTTGAGGCCTAGCCTATCTCCAGTGATTCTCTATCCATCACAATTGGACCCTGGAGTGACACCACGGAGTCTTTGCACCGTCACTCTGTGTCGATCAGCTGTCGTTATACGTCAGGTACAAAACTTAAAAGAGGGAGAGCGACAACACGTCTCAACACCCTCGTTTCCCCAGACCTCGTAACTACGTAACTCTAGCCGAGTTGTCTAGTGCTCCTCCGGCGCCGTCGTGGTTTGGAAAGTGAACTCTATCTGCCATCACCGGTCTTGATGTTGACTGTAAGGCAGTTAGTTCATGACACTAAATCAGCCGGTACCTGACAACCACTCCGTTTCGCATGGAGATACAGTTAGGTACTTACATACCACTCCACCTACCCTTGAGATACAGTTCTTAGGTTACGTGCTCGCCCTTATTAGCCCATTTGCTACCTTAGATACCTACTTTCTATACCTACTTGTTCTTGACCTACCGGTCACAGACTCAACTACCGACACTCACAAACGGCCGTGGCCTAACAAACGACTATATACGGTAGATACGACTGACTTTGTGTCACGGTACATGCGTATTCGTTATATGCGCTCCGTGTTGGTCCCATAAGCAAACCTTATTTAGTGCGCAATCAACATACGTAACCCGATCCCATACAACTTTCCCTCTCCAGCCGACACCATCTACGATTCTGCTCCTAAATTTTTGGGACTCGAAGCGCGGAACATACAATCTCGACTCTGTTTGAAAAACTACACCGATATCAAGCCATCCCATACCATCCCGTGCTCTTTTGTCTGTTGCAGATACAGATGACCCTTGTTTGGGTTTCCTCGTCATGGGGATATTCAGCGGTGTGTCGCCTGCGGGCACACTCGCAGTGAGTCTACCTTCATTATTCCTTTGCTACCTTGCCTCCATCCACGTTCTCAACCGCCGTTCAATCGTCCTCCGTAATACTGGCGCTAATACCGCATTCGCTCTTTGACAGATTGGTATAATAGTCGGGTTAATGTCCACGAGCGTCCAATCCCTCGGCCTGACATTGCAGCGCAAATCGCATATACTAGAGGATGAGAAAGGTCCTCACGAAATACAAAGACCCCCATACCGGAGAAGGAGGTGGCAGTTGGGCATGGGCATGTTCGTCGTATCCAATGTGCTTGGCAGCTCGATCCAGATTTCCACCCTGCCCTTACCGGTCTTATCCACGTTACAAGCGGCTGGTCTCGTCTTCAATTCGATATGTGCCACGTTAATACTGGGCGAGCCATTCACAAGGTGGTCATTCTGGGGCACGGCACTCGTCTCGGGAGGCGCTGCCATGATAGCCGTTTTCGGAGCTATCCCTTCGCCCGCCCACAGTTTACGAGAGCTTTTGGAGTTGCTGGGGCGGTGGCAATTTATCCTCTGGATGTCACTGCAAGCCGTTATTGTCCTTGCTATGGCCGTGTCGGTCGACTTATTGAACCGGTTCAAGAACCTCTCGCAGAGCCCAAAGTTCCGTCTAGCAAGAGGCCTTACCTACGGCTGTATCAGCGGCATCCTGTCAGCTCACTCACTCCTTTTTGCCAAGTCGGCCGTCGAGCTGGTCCTGAGGACTATATCCGATGGCGACAACCAGTTTGTACACTGGGAATCGTGGATGCTAGTCCTGGGGCTGATTATCCTGGCCCTCAGCCAGCTGTATTATCTCCACCGAGGCTTGAAGCTCGTCTCAACTTCAGTCTTATACCCCCTTGTTTTTTGCATTTACAACATAATCGCCATCTTAGACGGCCTAATCTACTTCCGTCAGACGGACTTAATATCACCCTTGCATGGTGGTCTTATCGCGGTTGGCACCGCTATATTGCTATCGGGCGTTTTGGCCCTGTCCTGGCGCCTGAACGACGAACAGCACCGCCCGGCTGTTGGCCAGTCCACACTCACACCGGGCTTGGGCTTCGTGGAAGATACGGAAGACGAGGAGGAGTCTGCGGTAGACTCGGATTCCTTCAGCCCTGATGGAGAAGGTGTACCCGCGACCTACAATACCTTCGTTTCTAACGGCGAGGCCACACCTCTTCTACCAAGCCGGAAAACAAGCCATGGCTGGGATGATGAGATTTGGGATGAGCTACAAGACCAACAGTCGTCTAGACCAAGCCGCCCAAGGTCGAGCACTATGCCAACGGGTCCACCATTACATGAAAGCACACCATTATTGGCTGGTCGGCCGCGAGTAATATCGGGAGGGACGGCTGCATCCTTGAGCGCTGCCGGTCCCCGCCTCGGCGAAGAGGGGCCGCGTAGGGTATTCCGCCGCCGCAGGAAATCGACAGGATTTCCGGGTTTCATAGCCCGCAAACACGATCGCCGGAAAAGCAGCTCGACGGTTGGTGTACAGGATGCAGTCGGCGGCATTTGGAAGCTTAAATGGTGGCGGCAGAGAGGGGAAGAAAGTAATAGTATTATTGCCCCGGCGAGTACGGCCGTACCCCAGAGCACCGGCGGACCGTCTAGATCGCCGAGACCACAAGAGGAGGAGAGAAGTCCCATGTCAAGTCCGAGGCCACTTAGCCAAGATAGATTAGAGCATGGTAGGGGGCCGAGAGGCGATGACGCCGTATGAGGAAGGAAGATGGGATGAACACTACGTTTTGTTTTTGGCTGTTGACATGGTCGTATTTTATTTCGCACGCATCGATAAAGGGAGCAAGGCGAATCTGGTCTCGGTTTCCATACCTTATTTTACTAGTACGAAACACAACGCATCTGGGATAGGGCGTATACACATACATACAGCGGCGACGATATCATTCTGACTCGAAGAAGATTTGACACATATCCTTGTGGGACCTCGCCGATACTCGACCTCGCACAGTGAATCCGACTTTGCTTCCACCGCCTTCGGTTTTGATGCTTGGACATGAATGGCCGAAGCCAATAGCCGTAGGGTCGGTACGTAGATAGGGCAAGAGTGAAATACAAAATAAGTAAATAAACGTTAATGGAAATAAGCCAGCCAAGTCAACCAAGTCAGCCAACATCTTACATGTGCTGATACACACCCCCAATCAAACCTAGCTAGGCCTCACATATAGTTTGATCCTTTAGTCCCCCCCGGTCTTTCCGCTCGTCGAGCTGCTATTTATTGTGTGGTGTATTCTCTAGACCTAATTACTAAAAGGAATTATTTATTAGTGGGAGACTCTTTATTGGCAAACCTGTAATGAATATCAAACCCCTGATGGTCTTGTCCTACGCGTCCAATTTGTCTAAGATGCCGTAAGACTTTTTTGTGGCATTGGTAAACTACAGTAGGTAGTTGGCTTGATAAGACGCAATACAGGCATGGTTTCTTTTTTTTTACTTGACAATCTTGTGTCGTTAAGAAGGCACGCAATCTAATGACTCCTCTGAACGAGGCCTGAGAAGACTATCTCTATCTATACAGAATCTAGGCTGTGTTAGTATTGTTGGGTCATTCAAATGTGTCCATACTCCCTAGCACCTAACCTAGGTTGGGGTTACTGTTAGGGCAAATAATTTGTCTACTAGATTTATTATAAAACGTGTGCTCCGTCTATTACTACCAATGCGACAGGTCCTGGGTTGGTACCTACATAGTTAAACAAACAAGATACCTGTCAAAGAGTAAAATCTAACCTAGCCCAGTTTAAAAATAGTCTTTACTATAAATGCTGCGTAGAGGATCGATTCATCAACATTGCGATAGCCCGTCCTTCAAAAGTTAAAGGGGGGGGGGGGGGGGGGGGTAGATAGTTCCTTCTTCGTTTTAACATGACAGAAAACAATTCTATCTTGATCACCTACAACAAGTCCCCCCGATCCCTAGACCAGTTTAATTCTCAGGTTCCTTGCCCGTTCGAACGTCTTTCTTCAGTTCAGCGAAACTCTTTATAAAGACTCGAAAGGGCTGCGTATAGGTAGGTCGCAATTGCAAGTATCAAAGACTTGGGTGTTGCGAGGAGTGCTGTATTGCGTGCGTTGGTCACTCACTACTTTATCTAACGGACATCCTACGACATTCCATCGCAAACGACCTCGTGCCACTCCGCTCCGGCTCTTGAGCATCAATCGAAACTGATAAACCTGGATAGACACATCAATCCTCGCATTGACCGGCACGAATAAATTAGTAGGGTAGTGAGGCGGTTCCACAAGAGAGGTCGTCAACCGGGGAAATCCTCATGATGAACATTCTGGAAGTCTACTCGTAGGGTATTTATGAGCAGAATGGCTTATAACGGCGTTGGGTAATATAGAATCGATGGGGTAGCGGGATATGGTAAGAAGTGCGGCTCGATAAGTCTAACCTAGCTATTACCTAGAGTCTGATAAGCTTGAGCAGGACGGCTCGATTTTTAGACTACAAAAAGCACGTCGCATACGACATCTGGAAGACGCTTTCAGAGAAAAGAGAGTCGAGGCAATTATGGCTACATGTACCTAACCTTGCGATGTTTTACCGGGTACTACAGGGGAAACATCACTACAGGGTGAACACGCAATGCCGCACCTGCCTTTGAAAGTCGTTTAATCACTCGGTCGAGATCTACCAGCAAATCGACAAGCCGGGGCGGTTAGTCACAAAGGGACGTGTAAAACACAGATTTGATTGGCCCAGTGTGGAAAAAAGAAAAGGAAATCCCGTCGTTTTATCGATAAATGTCAAGGTTTATACTTGTACAGAAATGTCGCGCCCGTTGCAAAGTGACAACAGGCGTGCTTTTAGACAAACCCAACCTTCCGGGGGCTTCCGCGACCTTGCCAAGTGCCGTACGGGAAAATGGACTCTCCCAGCCGTAAGGTCAATGGTAACGATCCCTTGATTCTCCCCTTTCTCCCATTTTCCCTTTCTGCTAGTTAACTCATGCGTCATTTTAAATGTCTAGACCCGGGACGCATTTATGCCGCCATGTACGTAGTGGGGTCAATGCCCTCCTTGGGGAATTCACTGTCATCCGCGTTAATACACATATCCGAGATGGCCGATTAGACAGCGGGTTGGCTCGGGTGGGGGGCTACTTACGGGAGAGCTACTTCAAATCGTTTCTCGATTGACTTGAGCACCTCCTGATCCTGCTCACTGCTCACAAACGAGATGGCAAGACCTTTGGTACCGAATCGACCAGCACGACCGACACGATGCAGGTAAGAGTCAGCATCAGCCGGGAGATCGTAGTTGATGGCCAGATTGATGCGCTCAATATCGATACCACGTCCAAAGACGTCGGTAGCTACACAGATTCGCTTGTTGAACTCCTTGAATTCTTTGTAGCGTTTGATACTGTCCCCCCCCTCATTGTTAGTCTCCTTCTATGGCCCGATTGTTTTGTTTGGATGGGCACTTACCGCTCTTCCTGGCTGACGCCAGAATGAACTGCAATGGACGGGAAGTTGCATTCGCGCAGCAACTTGTCTAGCTCCGTGGCACGAACGGTGCTCTTGACGAAGATGATGACTTGATTGAACTGAAGCTCGTCGAGCAGCTCGTTCAACTTTCGGTTCTTCTCCTTCTCCTGGAGTTTGAGGTAATACTGTTGCAGACCGTGCAGGGTCAACTTGGTGTCTTCATCGACATAATGCTCTGTGGGATTTTGCATAAATTTGCGGCAGATCGGCTTGATGTCCTCGGCGAGGGTGGCGGAGAACATCATAACTTGTTTCTGCGTCGGGGTCGACCGGAAGATATCCTGGACGTCGCGTCGCATGTCTATCCGGAGTCAGTCAAACCCTCCAAAAAAGGACTCGGTGACGACGAGAATCCTTACCGACGGCATCAAGCATCTTGTCGCACTCATCCAACACGAAGATCCGAACGCTACCCAGGCGGAGGTACTTGTCGCGGATCAGGGCGTTCAGTCGGCCGGGAGTACCGACAATGATGTGTGGGTGGGTGTCCTTGTTCTTGAGGACTTCGGCATCCTTCTGAATAGGTGTGCCACCGTAGAAGACGCCGGTCTTGATGTCAGGCATGTATTTACTGAAGCGGTTATACTCGTTTCGGATCTGGAATGCCAGCTCGCGAGTGTGGCACATAACGAGAACTGAACACTCGCCAGCAACAGGCTCGACTTGCTGTAGAGTGGTCAAGACGAAGACGGCCGTCTTTCCAAGACCAGACTTGGCCTGGCAGATGATGTCACCGCCAAGAAGGGCCTGGGGGATACAGGTTTGTTGGACTGCAGGTATCGACCGATGTTAGACAAGGTTTCCCAAGACGGATAATAAAAACGTAACGTGGAGAGGTAGGGGCTCGGTGGAAGGGGTTCGTCCAGGTCCGTCTGTGCGTCCGTCTATCGTCCATCATCGTCATCGTGTTGTTCTCTCGACATGCCGACAACTATCTCAACTAATCGTTTCCAACCTCGCGGATTCCCGGCAGGCAAATGCGAGGATGGTAGGATATAAATTGTACAGGTCCGAAATCTCAACGCGTCAAGGGCTCGTAGCCACAGATAGCCATTGTCCGGCGACGGGTAACTACCAGAGAGTTCTCTAGGCTCGCGCGAGGCATCATATGCCTTATATGCACTGGAGCTGCATTTAGCCAGCACACCGCAGTGTTAAGCCAGGCTTATCAGGCTCGGAGGCGTCGCAGCCTCTCCCAAATTGAGCAAATCGAAATCCTTGCAGGAAACATAGCCGACGGATGATCCTCATGTGTGGCCAATGGCGACTCCCGCCCAGCAGCCACCAGTTGTTGGCTTCCCACTTGCGACATGATTGGACAGACGAGACGGACGCTTGAAGGAGGGACGGATGATGCTTGATTGATATAAGACGTGTAAGATGTAGACTAACCCTCCGAAGGATGTTCGAAACCGCAATCGGCAATGGCCCGAAGAAGCTCGGGCTTCAATAGGAAGTCGCGGAAACCAGTGGCGTGAATGCCGACGTAAGACCCCTTCTTGTCAACATTATTTCCGGCGGCGGCAGCATCTGCCTTCTTGCCGTTGGCGGGTGCCGCATCATTGGTCGCTAGCTCCTCGTCGGAGTAGTCGATAAGATCCTCCTCGGCAGACATTATTGATGACTGAGGTCGTTGAAATCCGACCGACTGCGTAGTCGGGTAGGGGCGAGGCGGTCGCGAACGAGACGAGAGAGGGCGTGTAGACGCGCCGTGCGATCAAATGACTGATGGAAGGCCCAAAGGAACGGCGCGGGAGTAAATTAGGATAGATAAATAGAGTTGCGCGGAGGTTTGAGTTGGGGACAAATACGGGTAAGATGAAAGAAAAACCGGTGGATGGGTGGATGTTGTTGTGACAGAGAAAGGCTGAATGGACATCAGCCAGGATTCAGAAAGAAATCAACCTGCATGCACTGACCTCCGCTCTGGTTGTACCTCAATAGGCTGTTTGGCTTGGGCTTATTAGACTAGTCTTTGGTATGGCACGCTGGAGGCTAGGCTAGGGACGCTGGGGGCTAGGCACGCAAGGAATGTTCATAGATTCGTGTTTCGGTACACTAGAACATTTGTGGTTAGGGGTGAGTCAGAAGGCTGGTGCAGGCAGGAGCAATCACCAGCCGAATACCCACATACCTACACGTACGTTTAGGTACCTACATACATGTACTCTTCCAACCTCGCTACTCGTAAACATTGTCCTCCACTATGTACCTAGAGGGTACCTAGTACTTTTAGGCATATCAGGATTTTACATTGTCTGAAGTAGACGCAACATGGGCAGTTCTTAGGGCACACCTGAGGTATCTAGAAACCTCTGAAAGAAGAAGACGGGTTATTGCATACATAGTACATGCCTCTCTATTTACACATAACAACTTTATAGTTGCAAAGTGTCAACCTGTATTCCGTATTACACACATACGAGAGTACACGTAAACCTGCCTGGCGACACCCAGAACATATGACAAACCATCTACGAGAACTTACAGTACTTTAACTTGTACTGTGGTATGTACCCTACCTAGGAGGTATTACCTACTATTATAATCCGGCTTGGCATCGCTGTACCTATTGTGTTACATGTAGAGCAGTTCCTTCTCTACTACTTACCAGACTAGAATATAGTGTTTGAATCATTTTTCATATAAATCAATATTGTAAATTTTCTACTCAAAGTTGGATCAAGAATGGCCAAATCGAAGGGAAACCAAAAAGCAAGCACCTCAGTGCCCAACAAGCATTTATTCTCGCGCCTCTCCTACCTGCACCAAGCAGCGACTTCCCTCGGTGTGCAGGTGGAGAAATCAGGAAAGGACACGGACACGGACACGGACACGGACACGACGAGGCTGAACCTGGCCCGCCATCTGCTCACAACGTTCCGAGCTACGTCTCTGAAAAGCCAGATTAGGGTATCGCCGGCGATCAAGCATACCATCTGCAAGTTCTGTGACTCGCTGCTCATCGAGGGGAAGACAAGTACCTCTGTCGTTGAGAATCGGAGTAAAGGCGGCAGGAAACCCTGGGCTGATGTCCTAGTTGTGAGATGTGATACGTGTGGTGGGGTGAGGCGCTTTCCGGTCGGTGCTGAGAGACAGAAGCGTCGCCCCTTGCGGGAGCAGACGGTGGCGGATGAACATCGGCTATTGCCAATCGACAAAGGGACGGACGCTGGAATGAAGGGATGAATGAATTGGATTGGGCGGTAACTGATCGTCTGCGAATAAATCTCACTGAGTGTCTGTTACGGGCATGTCAGCCTCAAAGCGTGACCAAAGAAACCGACATCGAAGGACATTATTGCGCTAGCAGACACAACTCATTCTGCCGATGTCATTCACGGTTCCTTTGTTGGTACCTTCTCCGACTCGCCCTGTCAGGCACACCCGCTCCGATTTAGCGGTACTGTGTCTCATCTATCTTCCATGGACTACGACAAAGTCTCATACGCCAACTGTGCTCTCCTCAAGCTGAGTGGCCAACCATTTCAGGAGACCGTCACCTTTAAAATGGTGCTTCCGCTCCGCCAGCACACCCGAGCCCATGTTGTTGGTATTCCTTTCGCTCATAATCATTCCGAGCCATTGCAGCCCGCCCTCTTAAGATTTAAGCGCCCGCGGTGTATCTAGGACTGCTGCAGTAAAATAGGAATTGTCTCTTCGTGTCCGGAAAGGAGCCAGAAGTCATCCCAGTGTACCCATGGAAAAGGAAAGCGCCGAATTTAATTAGAGCCCGACAATAAATGAATAAGGAGATCTCAATAGGAGGAACTGTACTATTGTGTGCCCTCCTTAGAGCCCCGGGAGAGATATCGACGTTCCTAGAGCCGGCTGCGTCAGGCTTAGCTATCATGGCATTACTTCTGGCTTGTCACCCTAGACACCATGCACTATCTGCTCCGAATACGACTGAATAATGTGAGAGCAGTCCTTTCCTCAAGGTGATGGGAGTATAAGAGCTCTACCACATTGTACACGTTGTGCGGTATGTAAAAGACTGCCAGTTGTTACAAGATCACAATATATCATTGATGCATGAAAGATGCATGAAAGATGCATGAAAGATGCATGAAAGATGCATGAAACTCGCCTTCCAGTTTCTCTACTAGAACATTATAAATTGTCCAGTGGCTGACTAGGGATGTGTATTATCTCAACCGTGTCTACTTTCACCGTCCTCCCAAGTATTCCGCCTTTACGTTTGGCTTGGTCGCTCGGTCCGATGTTGCTCCTTAAACGCTTCCTCGCCTAGGACTTTGCTCGCCGCCATGAAGCTGTAAGTGAGTCAGAGATCAGTATCTAAAGACTTGTCGTATCGGGTGCTGAGTCTTCCTTGCATGTCGAGCTACGGGTACGATATCGACTCGTGAGGTCAAACTGAGGAACGAACGATGTGACACTGGGTTCATGGACTCCGAATCGGTGCTTATAGAAAATATGATGAAGCAAAGGTAATGTAATATCAGTGAGGGGAGAATGGATGGAAATACTCACAGACTACCATGCCAACTTCCCAGCCCACGCATGGCCTCGGCTTGGACACTCGTCATGCGTAGCAAGTTCTCTGTGTCTGCGAGGTTGGCAGAGAGCTGCGCTAGCTGTGAATGTAGATGTGTCTATAACTTAATTAGTCGGATGAAAAAACACGGCCGTATCTAATCCGTGTGGACGTGAATATATAATATCAAATGCGTATAGGGACGGTGGCTATCTCGTCACTTCGACCCTGCCGAATCCCGGTTCTACTCATAGGCTTAGAGTATTTTAAAGCGGGGTACATACATGAACGCATCACAGACGGGGTCGGACATCAACTTATATACCCGAAACCATGAAACCACGGAGCAGGATTCTGTTGGGGAGGGGGGTGGTTGCCAAAAATAACGAAAACAAGCACTCACCAACTGTCTCGCCTTGACAACACCGCCAGATACCTGCGGCGCTATAGACGGTCTCGTCGTGTGACCACTGAAAGTGCGATCTGTTCGGTTCGACATATCTGATGTACAACCTTGGAAGGCCGCATCCACGCACAATCAGGGTGTGATGATGCAGCACACTACGAATGGATGGCCACAGACAATACCTCTAAGCGTCCTAGAGAGATGTTCGTATCCGCTACCAGCCGCGTTACTCGAGCGGAGCCTTGAGAAGTATGTAGGAGCGAGGTAGGATAAAACACCCCATTGAAAGATATGTATGTAAGGGAGAGTTCTTGATTGTTCCAGTTTCCACAATGTGATAATAGAACCTTGAAAGTACAATTGCTGGAGAGCAAACCGGTACAGGGTTTGGCCCTCTTTCGGGATGCTGTATGTCTATAGACTACCTTAGCAGGACTCCTGGCTGGCTAACAAGCCCTGCGCAAGGGTTGTAGTGTAGCAAGCCAACCTAGGTTTATAAGGGTAACATAGGTTACAAGCCTTGTACAAGGTCAACAAGCCTTGCAGATCTAACAACCCTTGCAAAATTGTCTACTATTAGGTGCGCTATAATAAACTTAGTGTTTACTATAAAAGTACTGAAATTTACTAAAAAGGTACTATTGCAATTACTTTATATTAACGCTACATATATATACTTACTACCCTTTTAATGCTATTACTTACCTCTTAAAGCTATTATAACTATTACCTACTTCTTAATGCTACTATAATTATTACTTAACCTACTTATTTACTTTTTAATACTACTATAACTGCTATAGTTTTTATAGCTATATAGTTTTTATAGCTATATAGCTATATAGCTAGTATGTTAGCTAAAATAACGCGTTGTTAACAGCTATTATATATATATTTAGTGCTTAGTTAATTAACTAGGTTAATTTAATCTAGGTTAATTTATTTAGGTTAATTTAAGTTAATCTAGGTTAATTTAGGTTAATTTAAGTTAATCTAGGTTAATTAAGCTATATGCTTGCTAAAAAGACTTTAAGTAACTTAGTGTGCTATAAAATTTTATATATAATTAATTATATATGTTAGTTTTAGCTATAAGTAGCTAGCTTATATAAATTAAAAGTAGTAATAGTAAAAAAGGTAAAAAAGATAAAAATGCATAGGTAAAAAAGGTAAAAATGTATAAGTAAAAAAAGTAAAAATGCATAGGTAAAAAAAGTAGAAAATATAAGAGCTAAAGTTTTTTAAAAGTATAGCTATAACTGCACTAATATATAAAATAGGCTTTTTTAACCTTAAAAGAAAAAAAATAACCTTAAAAAGAAAAAAAGTACGTAAATAGTTATAGTAATTAAATAGTATACTACTTGCTATATTTTGTTTTTATATACTTTGCTAAGTAAATTATATAAGTAAGTACTTAACAATTAACCTCTAGCAAGCCTTATAAAATAAACAAGCCTTGTAGCCTTTATATAGGCCTTATAGTCTTTACGCAAGGCTTATTAGCTAACCAGGACTCCTGCTAAGGTATAATGCTATATGTATAACCTAGCAGGGCTTTTCTCTTAGCTAAATAATTGCAGATATTAATAAATAATATAACTAGACCGCATAGGAACCTATATTATATATCTGCCTTACATGTACACTTAAGTTAAGCATAATATAGATATACTAAGTTGTATATATAACTTTTATATATATATATATTTTATTTCCTAGCATACTTAAATAGGTAAAAGCACAAAAACTGGTAAAAATGTTGCTTTATTTGTACGCTAATTTAACAATAACATTAGACTCTCTTTGTCTTTTTATTAAGTACTATAGTATAAGTAGGTTGCGTCTTTTTTAATAGCGTGTTTAGTTAGGTGTTTTGCTAATTGCTTAAATATATTGCGTTTTTATATATAGCTTTGCTAGCGTAGGTTATCCTTTATAATAATTTAATATACCTTATGCTTTAGCAATATAATAATTATTTTTAGCAAACTTATTAACAACTTTTTAATTAATTATTACTTATTATTAAAAGCCTTATAAATAAAAAAAATCCTAGTAATTTAAGTAGCTAATATTTTATTAACCTTTTTTGCCTTATAAGTTTTTTTAATTAGTATATTAGTTATAGCTAGTATAATATATGCTATAAAGCTGCTAGAAAAACTGCTAATATACTATATTTTTTAAACTTATAAAAATAAGTAATAAGTAATGCAACTAAACACTACTTAAAAGAGTTTTTAATAAAGCACTTATAAATTACTATTAAAGCACTTATTTAGCTGCTAGCAGCTATTAAAAGTTAGTAGCTAAAAAGTAAATTTTATGTTTTTTTTTACCTAATTTGCTAGCACTATATATAATATTATACTTTTTAATTTTATAATATTTTATTATATAATTAACCTACTTAACACTTAATTAACTACTTAATACTTATATATAATTAACTAAGTAAGTATATAAGCAATTTACTTTTTAATATAGCTAACTAATTTACTTTTATTTTTATAACTTTATTTTTATATATATAAAACACTATAAATCACCTATTTTATATAAAATTTTAATGTTTTTTTAGCCTTAATTTTATTTTAATTAATAAAAGTAAATTAGCTAATTTATTGCTACTATTTACTGCTTTTTTTACTGCTTTATTTTTAATTTAATAATTACTTATTAATTTTTATAACTTATTACTTTACTATATAGTAAACAAAAAATATAAAATTGCTTTATAGCTAAAATAGCTGCTTAATAGGTAATATTTTAATATATTATAATTATTGCTAACTTTAATACTATATAATTGCATTATAATAATTTTTTAAAAATAAAAAAAATTAAAAATTAAGTAAATTAGCACTTAAGCTTTTTTAAAACACTAAAAACTAGTTATTTAAAGCTAAATTAGCTAAATAAACAGCTTTAAAAGCAAAGTAGATTTTAATATATTAGCTAGTTAGTTATAAGTTTAATTTCATTTTTTTTATTTACTATATACTTACTTACTTTATTTTTTACTTTTATTTACTCTTTACCTTTTACTTTTTAGCTTTTACTTTTACTATTATACTTTACTTTTTATATTAATTATATGCGCACAATATTATAATTTACCTATTTTAAACGCAATTACTTATTTTTTCTAGCTTTAATTAAGTTTTAATTAATTCTTGCAATATTAAATCTACTAAAAAGTAAGTTACTATTATTAAGACTAAATCCCTTATAATTAAAAGCTTTATAGCACAGCAAGGCTAAAGGCACTAAAAAGGCTAAAAAGAGGCCTAAGGTTAGCAAGATTAACACTAAGGCCTAAAGGCCTTTAATAGGCAAAAAGCCTTATAATAGCTTTATTATAAAAGTAAAAGCAGTGCTGCTATTACCTTTAGCAGCACTATAAGTGTAGTAAAAGCTTTACTACGCTAGCAACAAAAAATAAAAGGGCGCTAAGTTTAAATAAAAAAGTATATAGCTATAGCTACTATATAAAAAGTAGTTAAATTAACTGCTTTTTATAAAAAAAGCCTATATATAGTATAAATTAGTTAAAAACACTAAAAATAGGCTTTTTATAAGTATATAAATTTAGTTAATTAAGTATTAAGTAGTATAAATTAAAAAGTATAATACTATATACAGTGCTAGTAAATTAAATAGGGAATATATAAGATCCACTTCCTAGCTGCCAGCCGCTAGCGGCCGGATAGGTGCCCTAATAGCCAAGTATAGGTGCCTTGTTAGGAACTCTCTTCTTTAAAGGAGACTAGATATTGCCAAGGCTGTGGCATCATCTTGTCGTCCAGTTAATACCTACTTTATCTACAGATACTTAAATACTTAGTAAGCATTCTGGTAGGAATATTAACCATCGTCACAGCTCCAGAAACGGATATACGCGTGCATTCGGATTTACAGTCACAAACACAGCAATTGGCTACTAGTATGAAAGTTTTGTCTTTTGCCATTGCAATTAATGTTTTATTTGCCAGATGCAAGCCATCCGAATCAAGCTCTATCTTTGATTCCTTTCCTCACTCGGCGCTGACAGCACTTCCACAGCCCCTTATCAGCAGTTCTTCCCCTCGAGGTTTCTGACCACCTCGCAATCCGATTCCTATCGCGCCGGCCTTGTTTAATATTTTCCAGATCATATTAGTTTTGGCGCAATGATTAAAGGGCGAACGATATGATGCTGAGCCGCTAGACGGGCCCTATCATCACAAGACGCCATAACTATCTTCTTTCTCCGTCCTCCTCGAGCCTCTGAGGATGATGGGTAGCATTCCGACCACGCCCAGAGTCAACAATCCCACTTTGGGCTGCGACAAAAAATCCATATCTATTTCATAACCGTAATACCTTTTGCGTTTTCAGTCTCCCAGCGTCACTTTGGCCAAACCACCTATCCACCTATAGCGTCCAGATGAATCGTGGCCCCCAGCCGCGAGTAGGAGAACAAGAAAGACTATTAGATTCAATGGCCGGTTCGTACATGCCTTATGCACGCCGCTCCAAACCTCCCATTAATTCCGCATGTTGCTCCGTTGGCCGCCTCGAACGTGTTTGAGAGCGCCGTCCCAGCTGCCGCGGTAAATACAAAGTCTCGCGGCCGGTAGGAAGATGCCCTACACATAGAAGGGTTCAACACAAAAGAAAGAGAAAATAACAAGGAAAGACCAAGTAATTGGGTTTTGAATAAAAAATGAGCCCGCATCCCAATGCAATATGGCCAGAAATAAATAAATAACCCTGCCGTCTGCGTATCAGATGCCTATGTGCAAGCCCTTGTTGTATAATGAGATTAATATATCATCAGGGCAGTAATCCAAACTGAACCCATGTAGCCCGGTATGAATGCGCTGCCTCCCGAATTGTTCAACTAGACGAAAATGATCATGGTGTTCCGTTCGCTAATGCGGGTCACGGATGTGTTTTCGCCCAAAGTGATAACTTCTCCACGACATTCTCTAGGTGGCATATTCTTGGATTCGTTGGTTTCCCAGGGCTGGTCGTGGTCCTAAACTGCTCTGACTGCTATGAGCCGAGGGCTCCGAGCCCATACTTGTTGATTCACCACTCCCCGCGCTAGCACTCGCACTGCCGGTCAGACTTCGCACGGGCTTGACGGTGGGTGGTTTAAGAGTGCTCACCCCGACTCGTTGCTCAACCTGGTTCGGTGCTACCGCATTTCCGTGGGCCTGCGTATACCGAGGAACTGGTTGTTGCACCCCATTAGGCGGTGAGGGACGCCCACTGCCGCCACGGATGGATGGTGTGTAAGGATTCCCCGGCGAATGACTAACGCGCCGTGGGTATGCACCGTTCATGTGTGGCCCATTCTGAAGTTCTTGTAGATGGGACGCTGTCAAGGAATTGGACCGAGACCCTGCGTGCATTTGCCCCCGATCTACATCCCCGTACCTGTTCGAAGAGTAGGCCATGAGTGGATCGTCTAAGATGTTATCGTGCAAGCTCGGTATGGTGCTTATTATCTGGCTCGAACGGTTGATACCGAAACTGGGCCGGAAACGGTTGTTGCGAGATGCCAGGCCACTGTCATATCCGTTGAGGCCTGAACGAACATCACTCCGGTTAGGCGGCGGTTTTGACCGGTGTTTCCTAGAAGTAACGCTCATCATATCGAAGTTGTCAGTGTCTACCACGGGTGCCGTGCCGCGAGCATCAAAGTAGTCATCTTCTTCGTCTTCGTCATCGTACATGCCGGCACCGTTTCGCACCGGAGGGGGCCTCCTCCGTGGACCAGGTCCTCCATAACCGCCCCGCCGCATACGCATATCATGTTCTCTTGCATCTATCTCGCGGTGACGAGGTTGGAAGTCTCTGTCACGGAGCGTAGGGCCGTCTGGGATCTCGCTGGGGTAGCTATTAGCATTACCCCCATTCGGATCATCGTATAGCACCAAGTGACTGAATTCCTCCAAGTCATTATCATCGAAGGATCCACGTCTCGAAGGCTGTCTTGAACCATTAGGCGCTCCGTTTATCAAGGGTCGATGTCCATTTGGGGGGTGTGGATGACCACCGTTCATGGGACCACCGTTCATGGGGCCGCCGTTAACAGCGGGGCGACGCATAGCAGGCGGCGGTCCGCCAAAATTTGACGGAGCCCTTCCTCTTGGTCGAGGCATCCCGTTTCCGTTCGGCATCTGTCTTATGGGACCACTCGGAGGCATGCGAGGCATCGGTGGTGGTCCTGGGGGCGAGGTGGCAGCAGGCGGGGCGTGTCCGTTGATCTCTTTCGGTCTGGACTGATTCACAATATTCAGATTGTGGAGGATCGCATACAGAGTCTCGATACGAGGCAGTTTCAGTCCTGATTTTTCGCCCAACTTAATCGGGGAGCCTAGGTAAGTTTCTACTTCCATTGGCCTCCTTGCGACATAATCTTGCCACATGATACTTGTGGTCTCTGTCGGTTGAATCTGATCGCGAATAGTTTTCTCTTTGAAGTCGCTGCTAAGAGTACACCCTTCAGCTTTCGCAAGAGCGATTAATTCGTCGATGACGTCGGAGACCATCTGCCGAACACCCGGCTTCTCTAGGAGGACTGCGTGTGAGGGAGTCTCGAATATTACACTGGCAGGATGGAATGCGATAGGTCTAGCAAGGTTAGTATGATGGACAACCGGTAGCCTGGGTACGTTTTTGATCTCACCCTATTACACGTTCGAATTGCTGCTGCCGAATATTCTTTGAAACTTTGCAATCAACCTGACCTGTACTCAGCGTCATGGCAAGAGCCTGGGCCATGTCCTCTTGAATGGCGACAGGAATGTTGTTGTTTTTGTTCGCCGGCCCGACCCAAATTTCAGTAGAGCCACTGTGCTCGAATTCACTTGTCCCCAACTGAGAGAGCTCGGCATTGGACACAAGAGATAATACGACATTCGTGGGGAACCTCTCTTCGATCGCAGCCTCGACACCGAGTGTATGTGTAGTATTTACTAAAATGCATGTATGCTGGGGCGTAACGACGGATTCGATCACGGAGGCGATATCGTAAACGTCTGGTAGTGCTTTTATGCAAAGAATGACATAGTCAAATGCGCCACCTTTGTTCTGCGCGGCCTCTTCGGGGTTCCTAACCACTGTTCACATAGTTACGTCAGGAAAATTAATGTATCGTGTAGAGGACGTAGAAGAGAAACACACCATGACGAGGCTTAAACCGCTCGTTACCAAATGTTGCCGATCTATAAACTGTTAGACGGGCATCGAAAATGTAATCGCTAGACCTTACTTGAAAGATATGCCATATTGATGGACACTCTCGAAGCCAGATTTCCAAACAAGCGTCACGTCGCAGGCATTCGTAGCCTGTAACCTCCATGAAAGGAAAGCGGAAACAGCATTGCCTCCCACTGAACATACTTGCATTAGCTCGAAGTCGTCCATGACGGCTCTGACGCACGATCAAAGCGTGGGATACGGCCCAGGCACGTCAAACCAGTTTTTCAAAGAACGTGCAGAACAAGGGGGGAAACGAATGTGATGGGGGTAAGAGGGGGCCCAGATCAGCCAGACATCAAGACAGAAAACACGACACGAGAATGGTTCCAACCGTGGCACCGGGGGGGGGGGATGGCGGACGAACTCTCTTAAGAGGTGCCGGGAGATGGCATATTATTAGAGAGATGTGACCGACGTACCAGAGAGGATCTTCAGACGGGGCGCCACGGGAGCCATGACGGGGGACCCGAATATGGACTAGTAGTCAGTAGCGTAGGGAGATGGTTGTGTCCCTCTGATCGATGTGATGTGTGGGTTAACACGATGCGTCGGAATGGCCAAAGTAGCTAAGGTAGCAAAGGCTTGTCCAACGAACGGCGTTTTCGGCCCACAGTCACGATGCGGGTGCAACGCGTCCTTCCAGGGACAATGGTAGTATGGATTAGGTGGTCTGGTCTAGCGTCTACCAAGTAGTGGGTTGCGTCAAGATTGGTGAAAACCAGTTTCCAAGACCCAAATGCGTACCGAATCCTTCCACTTGCGGTGATCGCGCGAGCTATCGACAATCGGAAAAGAAAAGGTCGATGCAGATCCGAATTATCAATTATCGTTAGACTCTCGAAATGGCCATTCAACAGTGGCCGTTGGAATGCGGGCGGAGGCGAGGGTGGTGATTGGGTCGAAGACGATTGGATGCTCGGGATGGGGTTACACCTTGTAACTCTCGATACGGCAGGCCTATGTATGAACACACTCTTGATAACAACCTAAACGAAGACGACAACAAAGACGGCGACAATGTTTTGCAGTGGCGCCGGGTATTGAAATTGTAACGAGCGAAAAAAAGGTTGGAAGATAAGACCGGACCTAGCGAGGGACGAGGGTTTTGTGTTGGAACCAACAGGAACCAGAGCCAAACCCAAAACCAGCCAAAAGAACAGGCTAGAGCTGGCTATATCTACCTTATGTAGCTGCGATATGGCGTAGGTACGACGGTACTGGGGTACGAAGGTACGAGCTCTCGATTGGTTGCACTTCAAAAACTAGAGCGTGCAGTGGCATGCAATGTGTTCGCTCGGTACCGTATTACGAAAACAAAACTACCTTATTATCCTCTTGAATTATTGAACCTCTTTCCTCTTCGAAGCGACATGGACAACGAGGGATGTCTTCTGCGATGGGGTATGGTCGGCCGAGAATATCTTGCTGCGCAATTGGCAATTTGGCCAAGATAAAAAAAGGACGAAAAAAGTATAGGCGTGGGCGGCGAATGGACACAGCGACTTCGATGTGGGGAGCGAGAGCGGGTCGGGTGTGGTGGATTGTCGGTGGACAACAACGGTCGGGTTGATCGCCGAAGGAGAGATGATGCTGCTGTGCGAGGGTCACAGTTGCAATGGCGAAAATAGATGAGGAAGGGAGGGTAAAGGGGTTTTGGAAGGATGTGTATCAAGGTGGGAAGGAAACAAACAGGCAAAAATAAAACTAAGAAGGTGCAGGCTATGTGTTGGTAAGGCCGTCTATTTCTTATGGTACGTGGCGATACTTTTTGCAGTTCTGTCTGTCACGACCAGACAAGACCCGACGGGCGTAAAAATTCGAAGAGTTGGAAGAAATCTTCAAAGGACTAACTAGGTCGCTCCCTCCCCCTTAGGTACCAAATATCCACCTTCTAGACACAAGACACACTGACACCGGTTCAAACAGCCACATCTCCTACCTACATGTATGCATCAAAGTAGAGAGTACCTCCAAAGCATGTATCTGTAAATTAGAAGCTCTAGAACTCCAGTGCTTAGATTTACTGTGTTTTAGTCCCAGTCGGATATGTCTCCTACTATCTTAGTACCAAGTTTCTTGGTAGCACCGTGTATAGCCTGGGTTATGCACAGTACCCTGGCCGCCGTCCAATCCCTAAGTGGTTGAGGCATAACAAGTTGATCCATGTTGCAACAGCTTTTTTGAACTCATACTTGCGTTCTGACCAACATTGAGTATAAATATCAGGAGAGACACCAAACAGTAGAAATATTGTGATGCACTTGATAGAAAGGCTGGCCCAGATATTTCAAACAGGTCCAAGAAATCGGGCAAAGAAAAGTCCTCCAAAACTTTATGCCAAGATAAGCCAGTACTGCTAAATCTATGTAGATACTTAGATACATGCGGCGCTGTTAGTGGTACATTTAGGTGTGTGCTACAACACTTAATATGCCATAAAGTATTTATATGCACAGTGCGCATGTTGTGTAAGAGCTATGAATACTGTACGGCCTGATACGAGAGTCCTCGGCAGGGGTTTAATCAATTGCCTTCTACCTAGTCTACAATAGGCGTCCCCAATCCCTTTATGTTAGTAACACAGTCAGATAGTATATTAAGGTCAATTGTTGACATTTGGTTTGTTTAATAAGATGTAACAGTTTTAAGATTTTGATTATAGTGGGAGGCTTACCAGAGGTATCGTACTTGGAACCATATGCTTTACGTACACAGGTTAGTTCTGTCTTGGTATATCGCCCTAGAGAAATATAGCAATAGCAGGATAATCACTCGAGGGCCCAATATACGCATTCATCTTGAAGCATACTTCAAAGTTACTTAGCAACCTGCTTGTGGTCAGCTTCCTTAGCCGGTAGGACCTGGGTCTCATAGGTGTTGATAAGTGTTAACGCATCGATGGGAAGGTTTAACAGAGACACAAGCAACTTTAAACCAGGTTGTACATGATGGACAATGTACACGTATTTGTCCTACCTATTTCCTTGCAATAATGAGCGGCGGCTTTCTCTTCTTTTAGGTTGGCATAGATGAAGCGCATTACGTGTATAGGTACATGTATGTGTAACGTACAAGTACCTAGTATAGGATGTAAGTTGGGACATATAAGTGCCTATGCTGCAGTATTTATTCGTCATTGCAGGTGGAGTCTAGCCTGAGAAGTACTAGGTATGTACTAATAGATATCCATTTACACTTTGATAACTTAGCAAAGGGTTCTTCCCAAGTTCCTATATTAGTACATACTTGTAGACGAACTCAGCACATACAAGTAGAGCTAGCAGATCTGAAACAGGAGAAAACATGAACGCCCTACTCTAATCATCAGTAAACATACCTACCTACACTACAACTCTTTACTAAAGTCTGTCTGATGTGCCTTTAGGCTTGATATCTGCATATTGTCTGCCACGGGCCACGACTTATTGAATACGTTGGAGGCATTCACAAGCATGCTATCGACCAATAAAAATATGCTGCACATCAGACAGACAGTATCTTGGCCTCTATTACCTATCATTACTGATAGTACCTGATAACAAAAGCAACCAGTAAGCTGGCATTCGGTTGGTTACGTATTATCAAGCTGCAAGGTCGGAGAATATGAATTATCGGAGAGGTCAGCCAGCGCATGTAATGAAATCTACGTGATGTTTGTGTATGTTAAGTTGGTACGTGCCTGACCCAAACAGTTTTAGGGTTGTTTTACGTTCTTCCCTATTACGTATACATCTGTCTAATTTGCAATGAACAGCTCAGGAATCATGAACCTATCCGTGCAATACCACACTCTCTGGCCTTACTTTAACCTTGCAACAGACAATGGATTTTGAAGTCTCTTCATCTACACATGCGATTCTCTTTATTAAGTTACCTTCGAGCCTCCTAGGAGACCGGGGCATCGGGGATCGCGCACCCTGACTACCGCTTTACCAATAGACCTGTACGAGTATAAATTTAAGGGATGTTGATCTGTTACGATCAGATACCTACAGATTCTGTACAAGTGACGTGTTTGTGTTCTTTTCTAGACATCAGAAAAAAGCTCAATTATGGTTCGGGGCTGTGCACCCACTCTATAAAATCAGCCATGCCTTTTTGGTGTGATTCAGTGGATATACCTATGAAGTGGTCAGGTACACTGATGTAGGCGGCATCGGAAGTACCTGTACGGTATGGAGAACTCGACTCTTTTCCAGCTCTGTGCTGCCCTAACGGCGCTGGCACGCGTCTGTTTCTCCTGGAATTCATCCGCCTATATTTTGCCAGTTTGCAAACATATTTGCGTACTACAGTTGCAAAGAGTGCCTTGCTAGACTACCTACAAGTTGTGGACTAGTGGCTAGAGTGACCTAACTAGGTCATTTGATTGTGTTGGTAAAACCACAGTACAAAATAGCCGTACACAGATCAGGCTGTCAATTCTACTTGTAGGAGCACGCGTTCTTATAAAGTATACGGCACAGTGGCTATGGTAGGTAGTAGAGCAAGAGGCGCCCTCGAGCACTGATTAAACCACGTGCCTGTACTCTCGTGCCCCTACAGACCATCGGAAATCAATGCATAACGACCTATACGTAATAACCTCTAACCTACCTACTAGTACCTGATATGTATGCGATATGAGAGGCCGGTAAAGCCATGCAAGGTTGGCATAATAAACCTTCTAACAATGCTAGGTTATTGTTAACTACCTAGAGGGCGGGGGCGCCAGCGGCGGTACTATGTATAGATAAGGACAGATGATATATTCCTAATATCTTAACACTTGATACGCCGAGAACAAGAAAGGCTCTCGCTTGTCTTGACACAGCATAGGAATGGGCTTCGACCACGACTTACACGTAAATTCAGCAGGTTTGGTTGTTGTTGCCCATCAGCTTCATATGCCTTAGTCGTATACCTAAAGTACCTATGTAGTGTTAACAGATATAGACTTAACCAAGTTGTACGGAGCGGCCTCACTAATGGAATATCTAATGGATGATTATATGCAGGGTTATGGTCTCCGCCTGCATGCTGCACGACTTTCTATTTGACAGAAACCACTGTACTTTATCGCTACCAGTCATTGATTAATAGACAACACCGCCACTTTGCAACTGTTATAGTTAATACTTCGTGATAAGATAGGGAACGAGTACCGTACTTGTAAGATACCTCACCTCTATACATGTATATAGATGTCCAATTATTATGCTTATTGCAATAGTGCGTATACTACAAGTACTAGCCCGCCGTCCTGCAGTAAAGGACTGTAGTAAGACTAGGGCACGTAATACCTTCTTTGTACGATCCGGAACGCCGGAGGGATACAGCCAGGGTTGTTAAATTAGTATGTAGTAATTGGTACTACATGTAGTATTACTACATGTAGTAACAGTGTAGTAACTAGATCTCATTACTACTGTAGTAATAGTACAGGCTATTACTATACTACAGTTTTTGTAGTAATATTGTAGTAAATTTTCTTAGTACTAAAATTACTACAAAATTACTACACTTTAATTTTTTTTAATTTTTTTTAATTTTTTTTTTAATTTTTTTTCTTTTATTTTATATACTGTATATATAGCAACTAACACTGTATATCTACACTGTATAGCATAGTGCATATTTATTATACACTGTAAAAATAGTATTTTTGTAGTAATTGTAGTAATACTACATACTACAATAGTATTACTACATGTAGTATTAGTATAGGCATTTACTAACCTATGTAGTATTAGTATAGGCTTTTACTAACTACATGTAGTATTAGTATGGCCAATTACTACATTAGTATTACTAATTTACAACCCTGGATACAGCACATATGGCTTACCGAAGCAGGGATATTCTCCATAATACACTCTAAAAAAAATATTGGAAAAGGAGATTGTCTTGACATTAGGATGTGCCCTGTCCACGTTGGTCTCCCACGCAAAAACAAATATCCCCGACAGAATTAGGCAACAGTCGTTTCCTGCCAAACATGACCCTAGAGTGCCTAGCAAAGACTTTGTAGGTAGTACGTGTGTACTATGTATTAGTACTAAAGAGTATCCAAGAATAATTTAGCCCCTTTCGAGTATCCTATCTTGATTGGAAGACTAAAGGTGACTAGGCACATATCCACAGTCTATCAAGCAGTACCACAGGACTTGCAATATCCAGGAACCAATTGCTGAGACACATTTGTTCTAGCTATCTACTCTCCTCCATAAATAGCATTACGCGAAGCCGAATGATACCGCAAGTGTACAGCGCCTAGACTACCGGTACGATAGCGGCATCCTGTGTGTAGCTACTAGGGCTAGCAGATTACATAGTACATGTATGTATTTTTAGGATACCTCGCGTGGGTAGGAACACAGCCGATATACCTAGCCCTTGCTCCCGTGTTGGACTTGACGCGGCAAAGGCAAATCGCATCAACGCCACGGGCACCATGGACTTGAAACAAGAGCAATAGAGTCAAGCCACAGATACTACTTATCTATCCAGATAGCAGCGCCTCGGAAGCACTTAGCCATAGGCACCAACTACACGTATCGTAGAAAAGCGCAACATGAGCCTTAATATGCCAAGCCGGAGATATTCCTGGATTGAACTTTACCAACTTAATCACAGTACGTGTACATCATATTCCGTCCTGTCGCCTCTGTTCAAATCACGATTAGAGATGTAGTACCTTAGATATGCTCTACGAAACTACGTAGATCAAACTTATTACTGTGTAGGACGGTTAACCTCGAGCCTACATACACGTACGTGTAGTAGACCCAACAACGTCGTCGGCTTAAAGATGCAGCCAAATGCAGATGCCTACGTGCCTACCCTACGAGGGTAGCTTTACCGTCAATTGCCATGTGCCTCTAAAACTTGTCGGCGCTAACCTATCCTAGGTATGTCCAGTCCGCATCAGATATGTCTTGGCATGCTATCTGCGTGTCTGGGTTAGTGAAGCCCGGAGGACCCTTCATCTCAACGTTCGCTTGACGCACCAGGAGGCATAATGTACGGTACCTATTAGGGATCTACTCGTAGGTACAGTACGTAATTACCTACAATCGGCTCTGCGTAACTCAACTCGGCGCAAAGGAAAAAGCCCGTCCGGCTAGGGCTACACTTGGCCCCTCAAATTCAACTTGCGATCGTGATCTTGTACTAAACCCAGCATTCGGGAACATAGGTAGCACATACGAGTATGTCCAAGCTCTGCCTAGGCATATGCGCGGATAACTTTCGGCTTACCTACAAAGACCTACAGTAGGGACCTATTAGAAACGAGCAAAAAAGTCCTACACTGCGCTTTTTTGCGTAAATTACTTTTTTTTTATTATACCTTCTTTTTTTAAACATGTTTTGCTAGGCTATACTACCTCCTACAAGCTAAAAAAATTAATAGAGCCTTTATATAAAAACTAAAATTTATTTATTATATATAGCAAAGCATATAGCATAGTTTTTAAAAGCTAAATTTAGCATTTTATAAAGTAGTATATTTAGTATTATAGTTTACTATAATAACTAAATTTTAGCTTATTTGCACTTATAATTAAAATAGCTTTTTAAAATAAATTAATATTATAAAAAGTATATTATAAAGTATATTAAAGCTAATTTTTTTAGTTTTATTTATAAATTATATAAAATAACTTATATAAACGTATTTATAAACACTTTAAAAAAAAAGCTTTAAAAAAAGCATTATATATTAGCAAGCACTTTAATAGCTATTTTTAACCTTTTAAGCAGCTATAAAAAAGTTAAAATAAGCTTTAATATATTAAAATAAAAGTTTTAATTTTTAGCAGCGCGTTTTTTTTAGCAATAAATCTAGTATTAACTATTATAATAGCTAATGTATAGCGTAGTGTTATAATTAGGTTATAAAGAAAGCAAGGCTTTTAAAGGTGACTTAATTTATTGCTAGAAATCTTAAGGTAAAGAGAAAAAAAAGGAAAAGCTTTTAAGTTTTTGTTAAAGGTGCAAACCTATATATATATTAACTAGTAAGGCTATAGCTGTTTATAAGTATAGGCCTTTATATTTACTGTTTAAAAAAAGTAATAGCTATAAGCTACCTAATTAGCTATATTGCTATTAACTAATTTATAACTACTTTTTTTTAAAAAAAAAATAACTTATTTTAAAGCATAGTTTAAGTTTAAACTAGTATTTTTTAAGTTTTTTTTAATTAGTTACTTTTTAGCTAAAAAAGGATTACTTTAAGTATTTACTATTATTATAACAATCTAAGCCTTTATACTATTATGCTATAGTGCTAGTTTTTTTATAACTAATTATAATAGTTTAATTATATAAAGTAGCTTTTTTATATGTTTTTTTTTTGCATTTTTTATACTTTTAACGTAAGTTACGCAGCTTTATTATTATTAATATATAGTTTATTAAATTTATTATAAGCTATTGCTTTAAGCTATTTAAGCAAGCGTAGTAGTAGCTTAGCTGCTTTAAAGTATTGTTTATAAAAATTTTTTAGCAATTTTATACTATTTTTAAAGTTTTTTATAAAATACTATTTATTATTTATATTTTAGCTTTTTTAATTAACTTTATATTATAGTTTTTTATAATATAGTTTTAATGTTTATATTTTTTTTATTATAAATTTCTTTTTGCTTAATAGCGCAATTGCTTTCTTTTTAAGATTTTTTAATTTTTACTTTAGTAATAGGTTATTTAAGTACTTTTATAATTAATTAGTGTAGTATTTATTTATTGCTTGCTAAGTTAACAATATTTTAAGCGTATAAGTATTTTTTTTATAATATAAAATATAAAACTTTTATTAAGTTATTAAGTAGTTTAGCTTATTAAATAATTAGTTAGTTTGCTATACTTACTATTTTTTTAGTATAAAAACAAAATTTTTTATATTAAAATTAAAATTTTTATAGCTTTAGTTTGCTTGCTTAATTATTTGCTTTTATATACGTAGTAAGTTTTTTTTAGCTATATTAACGTAGTTTATAATAATTTAAATTTAGTTTTACGCTTTAGTATACAATTTTTATTTTTGCTAAATAAAGTTTTTTAGCTTATAATTAGCTATTTAATTTTTTTAATTAAATTATAGTAGCATAAAAAAATTTATTTTTACTTTATATAGTAATAATTTTGTTAACTTATATAATATTGCAGCTTATACGTAGTTTATAGCTAGTATTTTTTTTAATTAATTATTTTAATAGTAGTTAATATATAAGTACAACTTTTAGTTTAAGTATTTATTTATTATTTTAGCCTATTTTATTATTTTATAGTGCTTTAATAAAGCTAAGGTTTATATAATATTTAAAATTTTAGCAACTTTATTTATAAATATAAAAATAAATTAAAAGCTATAGTTTAAAGTAATTATAATTAGTAACTAAAATACTTTAAATAGTTTTTTATAGTATAGCTACGCTACTTATTATGCTATAATCTTTATTATATAAAGTATAGTTTAAGATTTTTTTTTTAGTTTATTTACTATAACTATTATATTATTAAACTTATATTTATTTTTTAGTATTTGCTTAAAGTTTATTATAATATATTTTTAAACGCAGTTTAAAATTAGTAATAGCGTTAACTTGCTAAAGGTTTTGTTTTTAAAAACTTTAGCTAAACAATATTGTAAGCAATTTGCTATATATTTATTATAGTTATTTTTTAATTAAAGCTACTAATATTTTTTTATAACTAAGTAGTACGTTTTTTTTTTGCTTAAGTATGCTATTAATATTTTTTTATATGCTTTTTTTATTAACTTTGTTTATAAAAAAAAAGTATTAAGCATTACTAGTTTTTTTTTATATATAGTTAATTTATTTTTTATTTTTTATAAGTTATTTATATTTGCTTTATTATTTAAGTTTTTAATTTTAGCTTTTGTTTTTTATTTATATATTTTTATATTTAGATTTTTTTAGTTTTTGCGCAAGATTTTATTTATAAGCTAAAGCTTTTTTAAAGTTTTTACTTTTTTTAAAGTTTAAAAGACAAGATTTTAGTTACGTTTTTTATTTATATTAGCGTAAATTTAGTAATTATTAATTAAAAAAAGGTAGCGTACTTATATAGTTTTTTCTTTAGTTTTTTATAACGCTATATTTTTTTATTTTTTAAATAGCGCGTTTACTATTATATTTTTTTTGTAAGGCAATATGTAATTATAAAGTTATATTTTGCTAAAAAAGTAAACTATTTTGCTTATTATAAGTTAAAGTGTTATTTTATATTAAAATATTTTAATGCTTTATAGTTAATAATAATTAAAAATAGTTTATTATATTAGTAGCTAATAAGTTTAGCTTTTTATTTTTTTATAGCTAGGACTACTACTAATATTTTTTTATTATAAATTTTATAATTAAGCTTAGCTTTGCTTATAGTTTTTTAAAAAAAAGCTGCTAAGTGCTATTTTTTGTTAAAGTATAATTATATTAAAACTTTTGCTGCTATTTTATTTAATATATTAGTTTTTATTTTTATAAATAAGTTATAATTATAGTATTATAGTAAAAAGGCTGCTATTAAAGTTTTTTTTAGCTTTTAAAATGCTTTTTTGCATTTTTTGCTTTAAATAAAAAAGGTATTATTATAAGTTAATACTATAAGTAGCTTTGCTTTATAGCTATAGTTGCATATAAACTTTTTATAAAAGTTATAAAATTTTTAAAAAATTATACTTTTTTTATAGTTATAAGCATAGCTTAATTTTTAACTATTTTTATTTTATTTAAGTTAACGCTTATGCTTTTAGTACTAATTATATATTTTAAAAATTTGGTTTTTATAATATAAAATTTTAATTTTTTTAAGTTAGCTTATAAACTAGCTTTTTATAGTTATAGCAAAACTTTTTTCATATATTTTTAGTATTTTTTAAAAGTTATAAAGTATATTAATATATTATTTATATAAGCATAATAAAAATAGTTAAAGTAATTAAATAAAATATTATTAATATATTTTTAAAACGTAAATAGTTTATTTATAAGCTTAAATAATAATACTTTATATTAGTATATACTATATTAAGTTTAAAAAGTTATAAGGTTTTTTATTTTTAATATTATTTAAATATAATAAAATACTTATTATATATTAATTTTAGTAAATATTTTTGCTTTAAATATATATAATAAGGTTTTTTTAATTAGTAGTAAAAAGTATTAATTTTTTTTTATTAAGTTATTTAATTTTTAATAGTTAACGTAAAAACGTAGCTTTTTATATAGTTTTAATATAAATAAAACTAAAAATGCTTATAAAGCATTGCTTAGCTTAATAAAGCTTTTTTATAACTAGTTTACTAAGTATTTTTTAATTATTTTTAACTTGTTTAGTAATATTTTATATAATAAGCTATACTTAAAATTTTTTAATAATTTTTTTTTTAAAAATTTAATTTAATAGTTTACTTTAAGCTAATATAGCAATAAAGTATTTAAATTAACTTTATTAAAAGTACGTAGTAAGTTATAATATTTAAAAAAAATTACTTTTAAAGCTTGCTTTTTTACCTTTTTGCTTTTTTTATTAAAAAAGTTTTTAATTTATTTTTTATTTATAATTATATTAATTTTTTTTATACTAGTTATTTTAACTTTGTTTTTTAATTAATTTATTTAAACTATATGCTAAAATAATAAGGCTATAAGTAAACAGAGTTTAACTATAGGTTTTTTTTTATACTAAAATATATTATCTTTTTTTATTTAATATAGTTTTTATACGTTAAATAATTATTTATTAAAAATACTTTATATTTTTTATATTTTTTTAAGTAAGTTTTTTTTTACTATTAAAGCTTTTTTTATTTTTTAAAAATTAACTTTTATTAAGTTAAAATAAGTATAATAGTAAAAGATTTTTTTTATAAAAGCTAATATTATATTATTAGTTAAAAGTTTAAAGCTTGTTTTTTTAAATATTTACGTTTAAATACTTTTATTTAATAAGCATTTAAATTTTACTAGTAAGGTTTTTAAAAATAGTAGCTAATAGTTTTTATAGTTTAGTAACACTTTATGCTTAGCAAATTATAGCTTACTTAATATTATATTATATTATATATATAAAACTATTAAAAAGACTTTTTTAAACGTTTGCTAGTTTACTTAAAATATAACTATAAGTATTTTGTATATTCTTTAGTAATTAAAGTTTATAATAATAACTAAGTTAAGGTTAGCTTTAATTTTTGTTGCTAAGAACGTATTTATAGCTATATATATATTAGCTTTTATATTACTTAAAACATTATTAGTTTATTAAAAAAATTTATTATTTAATAGTATATAGCTAAATATAAAAAAATCTTTTTTTATATACTTATTTACTATACTTAATTTTTTATTTATATTAACGCTAAGCAATACTTTTTTTAGGTAAAAGTTAACTTATTTTAAAGTTATTTTTTTAAAGTTTATTTATTTTTTCTTTTTTTTTAGTAAAAAAAGCATTGTTATTATAATTGTAAGCTAGTAAGATAGCTTAAATGCGTGCTTGCTAGTTAAAGTTGTTTTTTTTTTATAAATACTTATAAGAAGTATATTTTTAGCTTTTATAATTAAAGCAACAACTTTTAATAATTAAAGTTTTTATTTTTTTAGTAAAAAGCTTAGGTTATTGTTTTAAAAAAACTTATTAGTTAGGTTAGTTATTATTATATAGTTTAGCATTGCTAGTATAGCTTTTTATAATTATATTTATTTTTTTAGTATTAAGCTATATTAGTTTAACTATATTAAAGCAAAAGTTATTAGTAAGCTTTTATACTATTTTATATTTATTTTTTTATTAAAAATTATAAACTACTTATATATAGTATTAAATAAATATATTAAAATTAATAGTGTTATTAAAGTATTAAAATATAGTTTTATATTATAAGCAAGCTATAAGTTTATTATAAAACTTTTTTTTTTATTTAGTATAAAAAATTTATTGTTTGCTTACTAAACATATAAAGTTATTTTTAAAAATTTAGTAATTAGCAAGACTTTTTATTTTTAATTTTTAATATTTAATTTTAACGTTTTATTTTTAGTTAACGTTTTTATATTTACTTTTTAAATAGTTTAAAAGCTTAATAAGCATATTTATTATATTTAAGTAATTATTTTATAAATATAGTTAAAAGTTTTTAGCTATAGTGCTTTTTAAGTAAGCTTTAATATTAGCTAGTTTAGCTTAGTTATTAATAAACTAATTTTTATTAGCTTTAAAACAATTATATATATAGCGTAGCTATACTTTAAATATAACTTTTTTTTTATTATTATTATAAAACATAAATACTTTAATTTTTATAAATTTATAAAGTTGTATAAAAAAAGTAAATAAAAAAACGTTATTTTAAAATATTAATTTATTATAAGCTAGTAAGTCTACTACTTATTAATTAGCGTTAATTATTTAGTTTTTTAAGTAGTTAATTTTATTATAAGCTTTTGCTAGCTTTAAAGTTATATATTTTATAATTTTATTTTAATTTATAGTTAGCAAAGGTGTAGTTTTTTTTTAATTACGTATTTAGTTTTTTTTTTGCTTTTATAAACGCTATATTTTAGCTTTTAGCTTAGTAGTTTTTTTTAAATTAAAATAAGCTAAATAGTGTACTTATTAAACTAGGTTTATTATAGTTTATTAGCTAATAGTAAGTAAGCAATGCATAATATTTTTTTATACTTAATATGCTATTAGTATTAAAGCTTAAATTTTTAATTTTTAAAAAACTACTTTAAAGTAAGATTTTATTAAGTTATTAAAACCTTTAATGTTTATAGTGCTATTAAAGTTAAAAATAGCTTTTTTTTTATTTTTTATAAGCGCTATAAATAAAAAGCTAAGTTTATTAGTTTTTTTAACGTATAGCTTAGCAAAAGCTTTTACTAGCTTATAAGTTTTTTAATAAAATTTTTTAGTTATTTATATATAGCGTGTTTTTTTAAAAGTATTTTTAGCTATATATTAGTTAAACACCTAAGCTTGTTTTATTAAGGTTTTTAAAGTGTTTTTATTATTAAATTTTTTAGCAATATAACTTAAGGTTTTACTTTTTATTTTTAAAAATAAGTAAAAAAGTATAGTAAATTATTTACAAGCTTTTATTTAAAAAATCTTGTTTATTTTAAAAATAGTTTTTATAAAGTTACTATTTTAATATAGTATTTTAGCTAAAGCTTATTGCTTTATAGCTACGCGCATTTTTACACGTTTTTTATTTTTTTAAGCTATAACTAGTTAGTAGCTAAAATATTAGTTTTTAACAGCGCTACTAACGTAATATTGCTAAGTTAAGTTAATTTTAATTAAGTTAAATTATTAAGTTAAAATATTATATTTTTTAATTAGTGTTAATAACTTTAAAATTATTATAATTAGATTATAAAAAAAGCAAGGCTTTTAAAAGTAACTTAATTTATTACTAAAAATCTTAAAGTAAAAAGAAAAAAAAGAAAAAG
This sequence comes from Poronia punctata, assembly GCA_022579005.1. Taxonomy (NCBI): domain Eukaryota; kingdom Fungi; phylum Ascomycota; class Sordariomycetes; order Xylariales; family Xylariaceae; genus Poronia; species Poronia punctata. Next base: position 83,391 of record MU401614.1, read on the forward strand.
CTTTTAAGTTCTTGTTAAGGGTGCAAACCTATATATGCACTAACTAGTAAGGCTGCAGCTGTTTGCAAGTGCAGGCCTTTATATTTATTGTTTAAAGGAGGTAATAGCTATAAGCTACCTAATTAGCTATACTGCTATTAACCAATTTGTAACTCGTAGGCTTTTTGCTTTAAAAGTAAGTTTAATACTTTTTATTTTAAATACTTTTATTACTTTAAATTTTTTTAAATTTTTTTTAAAATAAATATATTATATTTATTAATTAAATATATTTAACTTTACTATAAAAAAATATATAAACGTAAATGTTTTAAAGTAAATTTTATTATAATTATAAGTTTTGTTTTATAGCTATATTAAGTAACTTTAATATAGCGCAAAAAAGTATAACTATTAAAGTATATATAAAATTACTTAAAAAGCACCTTTTTAAAAACTTTAAATTTAACTTTATTTTTATATATAATAATGCTTTTATTTATATTATATATATAATAAAAAACCTTTTTAACTTTAATAAGTATAAAGTATTAAATTAGCTACTATATTTACTTAATATAAACTTTATTAAAAACATATAAAAACTATTTAAAAAGCAAATTTATATTGCTAATTTATACTTATAAGCTATAAGCAATTTAGCTAAAGTATTAAACATGCTTATATATACTATAGTTAAGCAATAAAATAACTTTAAAATTAATATATTAAATTATTTTATTAACTTTATAATATACTATATTATAGCTTTTATTATAGCTTATAAGTAGTATATAAAATACTAAGCTATACTATATAAAAGCCCTATTAAAAAAATACATTATATACTATTTAAAATCTTTTTTACTATTAAATTAAGTGCAATACGCAATGTTAAAAATGACATGCCCTATTAGTAAAATGTGGCAATGTAGGGCTTGCTCGTTTCTATTAAGGACCGACTGTACCATGCACAGCAGAACGGTTACAGCGATTAGATTAGTACCCAGCCTCGACGCGCCAACAACCAAGTCCACAAGCTTGCCAACACACCCACACCTACCTACGAGTACCTTGAGCCGCCGAGCGACTCCGACTTGTCTAGCAAACTCGTAGTACACGTCCGACGCGAACCTCGGACGCGTCTTGTAATGGGCAAAAGGGCACAGCCTCGCTACCCGCCTATTGCCACAGATAGTGACCGAACTCCCAGTGCCAACAAGCGAGAAGAAGGCCGCCAGAACAAAATCAGCCCTAAATACTCGATATGTGCACGTATAAGATAAGTAGTTCAGGTAATACTTGAACATGGTATCCGACGCGCCTTGGTAAATTCAACCCTTGTGGTTTCAGGGGCATGCCCGCAATGGGGAGCTACGGAAAACGGACTTCTCCTTTCCATTGGACATATCAAGAATCCCATATTTTACCCTACACCCTTGTAAACCACCCAATTCTACCCGTGCACGCACCTGTATAGACGTACACACACAACAACAAAGATGCGGCTTGACGATCATGCTGTCTTTCTTCTCGTCTTTTTTTGACTGGTGTGAGGCAGACGTCTCAAAGCTTTGTGATCCTGTATACGAGTCTCCCTTTCCTTTCATTATCATGCCATGTTCTGGCAGCTTTTGCTTTTCTGTGGCTCCAAAATCGGATATTGGGCGCTCGCTCTAGCCTCTACACGCCAAACGAAATCCGAGCTCATAGGGTCGACAATTGTTGTTTACTAACATACGAATACATGTTCGAGGAAGCTGACAACGAACAAAAAATCCCAAGTCCCACGGGGTAAAACCTCCGGCTCCCACCCTGATGCCCACTCCACAACCGAACAAGGGCAAGTTATAATGCATCGCTATCGCTGGTCCAGGGTCGCATCAAATTTCCTTTTGTTCCTCTCCATCGAACGGAGAAGACTTCTTTATGAGTCCGCAGATCTCTATATCAAACAGCCGCATTTAAGCTAGCACCGGGCGATTGCCGAGTCGCAGGCAGTCAAAATATTTGCTCGTCTTATTCTGTTGTCGGCGCATCCTGCGGTATTGCGCCCGGTAATCAATGACGCACAGCTCGGCCACCTCGCTACGAAACGAGAATGGCTGTATACCCACCACGCCCATTAGAGTAAAGTGACTGCGGCCCAGGGTTGTGGTAAACTGGCCGTACTCGTACACGTCAAGCATGTTTGGCGATTACCTTCCTGTGAGGAAACGATTGGCGGAAACCTAGGGCACGGTTTACTCGCACAGCCTCCGCCTCGCCTAGATAGCTACCGTTCAAACCGCCTTCCGCAGAATCAGATACACATGGGGGATGGACGGTTGAGTCTCTATAACGTTTCTATTTTGCCCACCGCCTCCTGACCGCCTTGTACGCGTACAGACATAGGCCTAACATGCCATCTCCGAAACATGACAGCAAAGCAGGCTGTCTATCATTCCTATGCGTACTTTGCCTAGGCTCCAGATTGTGCCAAGAGGGCTAAATATGCCAGCAGTAAACAGCTAACCTAGACCAATGCTGGAGCTGTTTTCAAGGGTAAGCAAACCTGCTTGATGCACGCAATAGCAGCCTTACCTCGCATATTCTTGTCCCATCTTGATACATGTACAGGAAGGACTACGAGTAGGTAGGTTGGGTTACCTAGTCTACTTATAGACATAAGGTGGTGTTCGGTCTGGTTACTTATTACTTATTCTTATAGCCCGTAACATCCTTGTTATAAGTAAAACGCAAAGTAGGTTACTTATAAGGCAAAGTTATAGCTAATTAAGCAACACTAGCAGATTTTTATAAGATAAATAAATTAAATTGTATTTAGTTAAAAAATTATTAATTTTTTTTTATAGTAAAAGTTTAAGCTATGCTAAAAGCTTTAAATATTTGCTATTTTTAGTGTTATAAAGTTATTAAACTTTTTAGCAAAAGCTTTTGCTACTACTATTATAAAATAAAACTATTTTTATAAGTTTAAAAGGCTTTAACTGCTTTATATTAAATTTTTATAATAGCAAAAGCTTACTATTAATAGCTTAAACTTATTATAAATAGCTAGCTTTATTAAAAGCTAAATTTAATATTTTTTAGTTAAAAATAAAAGCAAATTTAAAAAAGTTAAGTATTAAGTTTAAAAAGTATAAGTAAAGCTTTTAAAATAGTTATAAACTATTAAAAATTAAAAAAATAGTAAATTTATATTTTTTATTATAATAAAAAGTAAATTTAGCTTTTTTAGTAGCTAATTTAGCTAGTTTAGCTAGCTTAGCTAGCTTAATTACTTTATTTTATAAGTAATATAAAGCTAATATAAAGCTATTTTTAGCTAAACTTTTTTTTATTTTTTTTAAACTTTAGCATTAATAATAGCTTTTTTAAAGTATATTAAAAACTACTTAAAAGCTAGCTATTATACTTTATTTAGTAAAGTTAAAAGTAATAGCTTTATAATATTAATAACTATATTAAAAAAATATTATAATGCTAAAAAAAGTATAAATATTAAAAAAGTATAAAATAAGTATTTTTACTTTTTAAAAAAAGTTATTTTATAATTTAATTTTTATTATGCTAGTAAATTTAAATAAAATAAAAAATTAAAGCTTATAACTGCTACTAACAATATTTAAGCTAGTTATTTTTAAATTAATTACTTTGCTAGCAATTTTAATAGCATTATATTTATTTAATAATATTAAAGTTATAAAAATATAGCATATTTTTAAGCTTAAACTTTAAAGTATTAAAAGCTAATAAAAAACGTTTTTAACTTTAAGCTAAAAGTTAGTAATAAGCTTATAATTAGTTTATATATTTAAAAAGCTAATAATAATATATAAGGGTTTAAGCAATAAGGTAGTTATAAGGTAATATTATTAGCAATTTTAAAAACTAAGTATATTAAATAACTTTTGTTTAGTTAACTAAATAGGTAACTAAACTAGCTAAAAAAATTAAAAAAAATATAATTAGCAAAGCTTTAGCTATTAGTTAGCGTAGCTTTAGCTAATAAGTAGTTTATATGCAAATAGCTTAGCAAATAGGTTTTTTAGCTAGGTGCTTTATTATATTGCCTCCTTTTTTAAGTTACTAGTTTTTAGCAATTTTAGCATTTATAAGTATATTTGCTAATTAGGCCTATTTTTAACTTTTTTTAATTAGATTAATTTATTATCTTTTATAAGCTGTTTTTTTATTAACTTATTAGCTTATACCTAGCTTTATATATTTTTTTTAATTTATAACTTTATTTTAATATTTACTTTTTTTTTAGCATTATTATTTTATTAAGCTTTTTACTAGGTAATTGTTATTATATTACTTTTAAAGCTTTTTTATTTTAAGTTTATATATTAGTATATTTTTAATATTAAAATAAGTTAGTTATTTTTAAACTATTAAATTTTTAATTTTAATTATAATTTTGCTTAATTATATAATAACAAGCTAAAAATTATAATAATACTTAGTAAAAAGCTTTACTAGCACTGCGTTTTTAGCATATATTTAAATTTTTATATTTACTATTTTTGCTATTTTAGCAACGTTAATTACGCTTTTTATAAAAAAAACTACTAAGGTTATTATACTATATATTTGCTGCTTTTTTACTTATTAGTTTGCTTAAATATTTTTTTTTTAAATATTTTTTGCTTTAGTTAGTATAGCTTAATAAATTATATAGTACGCTACTTATTTTTGCACTAAAACTAAAAACGCTTAATAAAACTATTAAGCTATTATTGTTAAAGCTAAAAATAAAAATAAAAATAAAAACGTAAGTATATATGCTACTTTATTAAATAATACTTTTATTATTATAAGTTAATATATATTTTATTTATTTAAAGTAAGCTTAGCTTTTTAGCATATAGTTATTTTTTTAAAAAAGCTAGTTATATTAATTAAAAAAAAAAGTAATATTATATTGCTATTTATTAAAAATTAGTTATTATTTATTATTTATTAACTATTATAGTTGCTTTTTTTATAATTTATAGCTTTGCTGCTTATTTACTAGTATATTTACTAATGCTTAGTAGTTTTATATTAGCAAAAAAAGGCTTTTATTTAATAACTTTAATAATATTATATATAAAGCTTAGTTTTTTATTTTTTTTAAAAGTATTAAAATAGCTTTTTAAGCAATTTAAATGCTTGTTTGCACTAATTGCACATACTTATTTTAAAAGCTGCTAATAAAAAGCTAAACTTTAAAAAAGCTTATAAAAATAAAAGTATTAAAGTATTTTTTAGTATTAGCAAAGCTTATTAAAAGATTTTTATTTATAATATAATTTTTACTATTATTATTACCTTTATTTATAATATTTATTAAATTGCGTTGTTTATTTTTAGCTATAGCTATTTTAATAGTATAGTATATTATTTACTTTTTTAGCTACTTTTTAGCTTTTACTTGCTAACTTTTTATTTAATAATAATATTTTTTATATTAATAGTTTAAATATATTTTAAGTTATAATAAGTTTATTAAAATATAAGTTTTTATTTTTTATAATATTATAGCTTAGTTTAGCTTGTTTAGCAATAACTTACTATTTTTTTATTAACTAAATATATATTTTATAATTTAGTATTTATTATACTAATTATAACTATTTTACTTATTATTTTATTTAGTATAAACTTTTTTAACTTTTTTTTTATATTAGTTTAATAAATAGCTTATATTTGCTAAATATTTAGCTAGCTTTTAAATATTATATTTTACTAGCTAGCTTTTTTATTTTACTAAATATTTTTATTTACTTTAATTTTTTTAATATTAAATAATATTTTTTATTGCTTATTTTTTTTATTTATTTTTTAACTTAAGTAGCGCTATTTTGCTAGCATTTTTAGCTAGTTTATTTATAGCTTAAATAATAATATAAAAAATATATTATAAACTTAAAAATAAATTTTTAGTAATTAAATTTAGTATATTTAAGTTTTTATTTTTTTAATAACTTTAATTTAAATATATATAAAAACTAGCTTTTTTTTATATTTAAACTTAAAATATATTATTAATAGCTTTACTATATTATTTATTTAAAAAAAATTTTAATATATAATGCTTATTATAATATTTTTATATTAACTTTATTGCTTATTTTTAGTACTTATAAACTATATAGCATATAGTTTTTATTTACTATAGCTTTTTTTTTACTTTTTAAATATTAAATTAAAGCTGCTTTAATATATACTTAATATTTTTTAAATAGTATTTATATAATGCTTTAAATAGTAAATAGCTTATAATAATATATTAGCTATTATTATATATAAACTTAGTATTTGCTAATACTTTAACTTAGCTATTTAGCTTACTACTATAAAAAGTGCAAAAATATTTTTTTAAAGTTTAGTATATTTATTTTATTTAGCTATTAATTTAAAAGTACTATATAGTAAATAGCTATTAATATACTTTTTATATTTTATAAAACTTTTTTTAAAATTTGCTTATAATAAGTTTATTTTTATTATTTATATTTTTTTAAAAAACATATATTAATAATTTACTTTATAATATATAATTATTATAAGCTTAGCAATATTAAGCGTTTTTTATATAAAAATAAATAATGCTATTTTTATAAACTAGTTTATAATAATTAAAATTATATTATAAACGTTACTATTTACTTTTATATATAAAAGTAGTTTTATAATAAAATTTAAGCTAATTTTTTAAAAAAGCTATTTTAATAAAAATAATAATTAAAGCTTTTTATAAAGC
>MU401615.1:0-18436 GCA_022579005.1 Poronia punctata
AAAAGTATAATTAAAAGTTAAAAAACTAAAAAAAAGCTAGTATTTTAGCTATTTTTATAATAGCAGTTTTAAATAACTTTAAAAAAGCAAAAGCATTTTAAGCAAAGTTAAGTATTAAAAACGCTTTTAATAATAAAAGCAAGTTTTGCTTATATTTTTTTAAAAACAAAAAAAGCTATTACTTATAGTTATTATATAAGTACGCTTACTTTTAATATATTATTATTAAATTTATAAGCTTTAAAAGTTTTTAAATAAGTAATAAGCATATTAAAAAAACTAAAAAGCACTACTTATAAGCTAAATAAAATAAACTTTAATAAAAAATTATAAAAAAAAGGTAAGCAGTACTATTAAAACTTATAAGCTTTAAAAAAAAAAAAAAATTAAATAAGCAAAAAAATTCTAGCTAAAGCAAGTATTTATTTAAAAATTAAATTTATATAGTAATTAATTTAATAAGCTTTAATATTAAAGCTAAAAACTTTACTATATTTATAATACTTAAATAACTTTAATATATACTAGCAAATAGCATAGTACTAAATAACTATAAAATAGTTTATTTAATTAATAAATTAAATTTATTAAATAAAAAAAGCTTTTTAGCTATATTTAATAGTAGCATTTTATTTAATATTATAAGCTTTTTAATAATTAAAAAAAGTTAATAAATAATTTAAAAAGTAATAAATAAGATTATAAGCTTTTATATAAAAAACCTAGTTTTAAAAAATATAAATATAATTAAAAGTTTTTATATTAATATTATTTTAAAAGCTTAACTTTAACAAAAAAAAATTTAATATTATAATTTTAACTACTTATTTTAATATAAATTAATTAAGCATAATATTATACTTAAAATGCTTATATATTATTATAACCTAGTTTTTTTTAAATATAAGCTTTAATTTTTTTATTTTAATAATTACTTAATAAACTTTATAATATTTTTTAATATTTTACTTAGTACTATAAAAATTATAATAGCTACTATAAAAAAAAAATATTAACTTTTTAAAAACTTATTATAATTATAAACTAATTTAAAATAATTATAATATTTAAAAGCAAAATATTTAAGTTTAAAAGCTTTATAAGCTTTAGCTAATAAAATATAAAATATTAAAATTTAAAAAATACTTTATATTAAATATAATAGCTATACTACTACTTATATAACTAAAGTAATATTTTGCTAAACTTTAAAGTATTATATAAGTTAGCTATTTTAAAAAATTTATTAAAATTTATTTAATTATAAAAAAAGCTATAATAAATTTATATAAATATTAGTTTTAAAAAATAAATATAACAAAATGCTTTAAGCTTTTTTATTATAAAAAAAAAGCTTAAAACTAGTATTTAAAAAGCTTACTAGTTTTAAAAAGTAAGTAAAACGCTAGTTTAAACTTTTTTTTTACTTTTTTTGCTATAATAATAAAAAAGCAATTATTACTATAAAAAAAAAACTAAATATAAAAAATAATATAAAAAAAAAGAAATTATAATAAAAACTTTACTTATATACGTTAAAAAACTAGTAAAAGCAAGTAAACAAGCTAAATAATAAATTATATGTAAATTAATTGCTATAATAAATAAAGTATATTTATTTACTAAACTATAGCTAAAAACAGTTTAAATAATAATATAGTTATATAATTAAAGCTTTTTAAAAGCTTACAATTTTTATAGCCTACTTAAAAAGCTTTATATATAGTTTATATATTATTTTTATTAGTATATATTAAAAGTAAAAAAAGTACTAATAAGTAATTTTAAACTAAATTAATTATAAATAATAGCATATAAATATAAATACTATTTATTAAAGCAAAATTTTCTTATAAGTTATTAAAAATAAGTATTTAAAATAAAACTTTAAGCATATATAAAATATATAATAAAATATATAGTAACTAACTTATATTAAATTTAAATATTTATAATAAAGTAAATAATTATATTTAAAAATATAAAGATTAATAAAATATAATTTTATAACTTAAAAAAAACTTATAAGCATATTAATTAAAAAATAATATAATATAAGTTTATTAAAATTAAACTAATACTAATATTATTTTTTAATAAACTTTTAAATAATAAAACTAAAAATATTTTAAGTTATAAAATATTACTTAATACGCTACTAGTAAAAAAAAAAACTAAAAGTACACTTAAACTAACTAAAAGCTTAAATAGCTTTTTATAAGCTTATAAGTTAAAAGTAAATATAGTATAAAAGCAAGTAAAGCTACTAAAAAACTTATAATATTAATAGCAAAAACTTATAACTTTTAAAAATATGCTAAAGTTTTTTAAGCAAAAAAAACAATATAACTAAAAACTTAAATAATAAAGTAGTATATTAGTAGCACTTAAAAAAAGTATATAAAGTATAAAGTAAAAACTATAAAAATTAAATATATTAAAAAAAACGCTATAAGCTAATATTAATAAATAGCTTAAATAAAAAATAGCTATTTTAAAGCGTTTAAGCTTATAAAGTAATAAAATAAAGTATTAAAATAAAACTTTAAATATTTAACTATATTTAATAATAAAAAAAAAAGCTTTAAAATATTAAAAAAACTTTTATAATACTTTAAAGTACTTTAACACTTTTAATATGCAACTTAAAAAAAAGCAAAACAAAGCTTTTAAAAAAAAAGCATAAAGCTTAAATACTTTTAATATAAAAAAGCTAAAAATAAAAAAAAAATATATTTAGTAAAAACTTTTAAAACAAGTTAAAAAAAGCAAAAAACTTTATAGATTTTTATTTTATAATAAAGCTAAAAAAAGCAATTAGCATATATTTATAATATTTATATATAGTAAAAATATAATTATAATATTAAATAATAATAATAAGTATTAAAATTTTTTTTTAAAAATATTTTTTTTAAATTAACTAAAAGCAATTTATTAAAAAAATTAAAAATATAAAACTTTATATATTATGTTTATAGCAATAATAAAGCAAATAAAAGCAAAACGTTTAAATACTTTTTTAAAAAAGAAAATTTATTAAAATAACCTAATAAAGCTAAAACTTAAGCATTAAAAAAACTTTATAACATATTTACTAAAAAAGTATTTTAAAAAAAGTATAAAAAAAAAGCTAAATTAAATACTTATACTTAACGTTATAAAATATATTTTATATAAAAATATAATAAGCAAGCTATTATTATTAAAATAAGTATTTGCTTATAAGTTTAATAAAAAAAAGTATTTTATAAACTATAAAGCTAAATTAGTAGTAAAAAAAAATTAATAAGTAATTAATACTTTTTAGTTAACTTATATAGCTACTTTTATTACTTTAACCTTTTAATTAATTATAATAATAGTAGCTTATTTTAGTTTTAAATATAAATAGTATAATATTAAAAGCGTATTTTTTAACGTAAGTAAAAAAAGTAAAAAGCTAATAGTATATAATATGCTTAATAGTATAAAAAAGTATTTTAATAAAGTTATACTACTTTTAAAAGTATTATATAGTTTAAAAGACTTGCTTTTTTTTTAATATAAAAAATTTTTAAGTATACTAATAAAATTTAGTTTTATACTTTTTAAAAAAAAACTTTGCTTATTTTATAATAAAAACTGCTAAATACTAATAATTTTTTATATAAACAATTTTTTAGTACTATATTTAAAGTTTTATAAAGTATAAGTATTTTAAGTAACTTAAAATATTAAATAAGTATATAAAATTAAAATTTAAAAAAATATTATATAGTTTTTTAAAATTAAAGTAATAAAAAATAAAAATAAAAAAAAACAATTTTTTTGCTATATAACTAATATATTAAAAAAGTAGCTAAGCGTTATAATTTAGCTAATAAAAACTAAACACTATATATACTACTACCTTATAAAAAACTAAAAAAGTTTAAAAGCATAGTAATAAAAGCGCAAATTAAAGTATATTAAAAGTATATAAAATTAATTATATATATAGCAATTATAATAAAAGCAAATATATTATATGCTATATTACTTTTATTAAAGTTTTTAACTAACTTAAGTTTAAAATATTTAGTTATAATAAATTAAGTTATTAAGTATTTATACTATACTAAAAAGCTAAAAATAATAATAAACTATTTTTTTAGTAGCTTATAAGTATTAATAATAGCAAAAAATGCGTTTTTTGTTAATAATTTAAAAATATAGCAATTTTTTTATAAATATTTAATAAGTTTATAAAAAAGCTTAATTATTTAAAAAGCATATTAATAAAATATAGTTTTTACTTTTATTATAAAAGTAAAGTTAATAATTTTAAAACTAATAAATAAAAAAGCTATAGCGTTAAAATATTTAATAGCTAATATAAAGCTTAATTTTAACTAAAACTAAAAAATTTACTTTAATAATATATAAGCAATTTGCTTAGCAATAAAAAATAAAAAATATATTAATACTTAATTAAAATATGTTAATATATAAAATATATAAATATATAAGCAATATTAAAAAAGCTTATTTAAAATTAAGTATATAGCAATAGCTAATATGCTAGCTAATAAACTTATTAAAAACTTATTTTAAAAAGTATTTAAGCATTTTAAATTACTATTAAACTTATAATAAATTTTAATATTACTACTTAAAATAAAAAATTAACTTTAAAAAGTAGTAAAATATTATACTTTAATTAAAAAAAAGCGCAAGTATTAAAAGTTTATTATAAAACTTTAATATTTATATTTAAACTAGCTAAATAAAACTACTTAAAAATAATAAATAATAAATAAGCATAAAATAAAACTAATTTAATTTTTTTTAAAAGCTTTTTTACTTTTTACTTTTTTTTTTACTTTTTTTTTTTAAATATTAGTAGTACGCTGCTAACTTTAACTACTATAAGCTTTATAAGCACTATAACTACTACTATATACTTTTTATTAAAAAGTACTAAAACTTTAAAAACTAATAATAATATTTTAAGCTAAAATAAGCTTTTTATTATTTATTATAAGCTTATTAAGCTTTATGTTTTTAATTTTATAACTTTTTAGCTTAAGCATTTAAAATATTATATTTTATATTTTTTTTAAAAACACTTGCTACTAAACATTTTTTTTAAAATAAAAGTAAATAATACGCTAGTAAAAATTACTATAATGCTTATTTAAAGTGTTAATATACTTATATAACTTTTTTATTTTTTAAAATAAAGTTAAATACTTATAAGCATTAAAAATAAAAATAAAATACTTACTTAATTTTTAGCAGTTGCTTTTGCTTTAAGTATTTTAAATAAAGCGTTAGTATATAATATAACTTAAGTAAAAAGTAAATAATAAGCTTAGCTAGTAGTATAATATAAGCATAAATAGTAATTTAAGTTAGCTATATTATAATAACTAATTTTAAAAAATAAATAAACAAAATTATATATTATAACTAAAAAACAATTAGTATATAAAATATTTTAATAAGTACTTAGTTATAATTTAAGTATAACTTTTTGCTTTTTTTTATAAATAAAAAAAGCAAGCGTTTTAAAAATAGCTTTATTAGTACATAAAAGCTAATTTAAAGTATATAGCTTTATATAATTATAATATAAAATATAATTTTTATTTATATTAAACTTGCTAAACTAAATATTATTATTATTATTATTATTGCTTTTTTTATTAAAACTAAAGCTAATAAAAATAAAAATATTTAAACTAAAGCTAGCAAAAGCAAAAGTATTAAAAATAGTTTATAAAACTTATAGCTATTTATTAAGCACTAGATTTAAACTAGCATTAAATAATATATTTAAGCGTTGCTTTAGCGCTTGCCTTTTTTTTACTAAGCTAAAAGTACATAGTAAAATAATATACGTAAAAAAAAAAAACTTTAAAAAAAAACTTTAATTAAAAATAAAAAAACTATACTTAAAAGCTTTTTATAGCTTTTAAGCAATAGCTTTTTTTTTTAATATAAAAAAAACTTTTTAATAAAATAAGCAACTATATAGCAAAAGTAAATTAATATAATTAAATAAAAAAGCAAGCATTATAATATATTAAAAATGCTTTAACTTACTATATAAAACCTTTATAATAATTTTTACTATAAAAATAAATATAAAATAAAAAACATACTTTTAATTAAAAAATATAATAAGTTATAGCTTATAATACTAACTAAAGCAAAGTACGCATTTTTTTTATGCACTAAAGCTTTTTATTCCTTTTTAAACTTAACTAAAAAGTTTGTAATATTAAAGTATTATTTATTTATACTAGTATAAAAAAAAATTAAAAACTAAATTAAATACTATAAAAAATACTATAATAAAAACAAAAAAAGGATTTATAATATTTTTAAGTTGCTTACTAATAACTTATACTTTAAGCAAAAATATAAAAGTATTTATAATATATTTAAGTTGCTTGCTAATAACTAATACTTTAAATAAAAATATAAAAGTACTTATAATATTATTTAGTTGCTTGCTAGCAACATTTTTATTTATAGTATTTTTAAATTGCTTGTTAGCAGCTTTTTTTATATTATTTTGCTAACGTTAACAAATATAACATATTATAAAATTACTTTTGCTTAATAAATTAAATAGTAAAAAAATAAATAACTAAAGCATACGCTTTGCTTACTATTTAGTATGCTTTAAAATATAAATAGCATTTATACTAGCAAAAGCATTACGTATAAATACTATACTAAAAACAACTCTTACTATTAAAAAAAGTATAAGCATTATATAAAAAAACAGCAAACTATAAACTTTAATATAAAAAATATAAAAAGTAATTATAAACACTTTAAAAGCTTATTTAAATACAATAACTTTTTTATAAGCATTAAAATTATTATTTAAATACTTATTAACTTTTATTATAAAAGTTTAACTAATAGTAATAACTTTTAAATAAGTATTTATATTATTATTAAAATGCTTATTTTTTAATACTTACTTTATAAAGCTTTTTTTATAATATAACTAGTTTTGCTTTTTTTTAAATAGCAAGCTAAAAACTATATTAAATATAAGTATAAAATACTTTAACAAAAGCAAACCTATAATTAAAATAAGTTAAATAAGCATTATAAGTAATATAAAAAAGCTTGCAAGCATATTAGCTTTATTTTTTTTATAATAAAGCATTATAAAAGCTAAGTTGTACTTATTTATGCTATAAAAGTTTTTTATATAAGCTTAAGCTAAAAAAGTAGCAAAATCTTTTATATTAAAGTTTGCATTTATATGCTTAGCTATAGCTTAAAACTTTTTTTTTAATTAATAAACTATTTATATATTAAAAATAAGTTTAAATTTTATATTATATACTATAAAATAGCATAGCAAGCATTAAATAAAAAAAAAAATGCGCATATTATTTACTTTATAATTAAAAAGTATAACAACGTTTTAAATACTTTAAAAATTAATTAAAAACTAATACTTACGCGCTAAAAGGTAGTAATAAGTATATAAAATAAAAAAATATAAAAGCAAAAATATAAAAAAAAAAGGTTAAAAAATTTAAAAAAGTATTTAAGCTTATAAAAATATTAGCACAAGTAAAGTAAACAAATAATAAATATAACTAAGCACTATAATATAATATAAAATACTTAAAAGTACTTAGTTTAAATATAAGTATATTTAATATATTTATAAGCTTATATAAATAATAAAGTACTAAAGTACTTAATTATTTTAATTTATTTTAATTACTATATATTATAATACATTTTTAAATATGCACTTATATTTAAAAAAAACCTAAAAATTGCTAGCATTTATATAATTATTAGCACTTTATAATTATTATAACACATTTTAAATATGTAAACATATTTAAAAATTAGTTTATATACGCTAATATTATTATTTTATTTATAACAATTTCTTTTTATTTATTTACATTATCTTGCTAGTTAATATTTAAAGCTGTTTATAATAGTTAGCTTTAAATAAAAAGTATATAATAAATAAAGCATATAACCTAGATTTAAAAGTATTAAAAGTACTTTAAGTAACTAAGTATATAGTAACCTTATTTTAAATAAAATAAAATATGCTACGCATATTTTATACTATTATATAATATATACCTATACTTAAAAAGTATTAAAAATATATAAAGCACCTTAAACCTAGTTAAATACTTTTATAAATTATAGTTAATTATATTATATTTTCAAGCGTATAGTTCTACCTTTAATACTTTATACCTATTTTAATTTACTCTATTTGCTATAACTTATTATTAGATAATATTATAACTATAAGCTTAAAATTAGCTTACTTAAGTATTTTAAAGCTAATTTAAATAAATATAACTTATATACTAAGCATTATAAAGTTAATAATAAAAGTTAAGTAATATAAAGTAATGCTTTAAAATTTTAAAATTTAAGCGTTATTAAATTAGTATATAAAAAATTTTTTAAGCTTATTTAATTTTAAAAAATAATATATAAATATTATAGCTAAAACTAAATATTATATTAATATTAGTAATAATATACTTATTAAGCTATTACTATAAAAGTATAGCTTTTTATAAAAATATATGCTTTATAACTTTATTAAAGCTTACTTTAATATTTATATTTAAAAAAGCAAAAGTTTACAAAGATTATTAGCGCTTTTAATTTTAAAAAAAGCTTTAAAAGCTATTATACTAAATAAAAACTTTTTTAAATATAATAAAAAAGTTATATAGTATATATGCTATAATTTTTAAAAAGTTAATAAATAAACTAAAAAGCATATATATTTGCTTTTAAATATATAAAATAAAGTTTAATATGCAGCTAGCTACTAATAATATATTTTTATTAACTTAAAAAATAGCTTTTAATATATTAAAGTTTATAAAAAAAATTATAAAAAAACTATATTTATAATACTTTTTAGTATTTATAAGTAGCTTATTATACTATTTAAGCTATATAATATACTTATAATATTTTAAGCGCTAATTTAAAAAATACTTAAAAAGTATTATAAGTAGTTTACTAGCTTTTTAAATAATATTTATATTTAAAAAAATTTAATTAAATAACTTTATAAATACTACTATAAAGTATTTGCTTGCTTTATAAAATATAAAATAATAATTAATATATAAAAGTGCTTTATATTTATTTATAAAAGCGTTTTTTTAAGCTTTTATATATTTGCTAATAAAATTAAAACTAATTTAGCTAAAGTATTTATAGTGCTTAAATATTTAATACTATAAATTATAACTAAAATTTAAGCGTTTATAAATGCTATAAAATACTTTAAGCACTTTATATACTGCTTTATATATTATTTAATACTTTTAACTACTTTTTTAAGCAGCTTAAAAAATATGCTAATAATATTATTACTAAAAGTATAAAAAACGTAATATAAAATTTATATAGCTATTATTATAATATTTATAGTTTAAAGTTTTAATTAGCAACTTTTATTTATTATTAACTTTAATTTAAGTAGTTTATATATTAAAGCTTGCTTAATATAGCTTTATTTATATAATATAAAATTATTATTATACTTTATAGCTTATTACTTTAAAAAGCTTATAAAAACATAGTTTTAATACTTTATATAAAAACATAAACTTTTTACTATTATACTTAGCTTGCAATATTAGCATTATTAAATTAAAAATAGCAATATAATAGTTTAAATAAACTATTAGTTACTAACGCTTATTTAAATAAAAGCAAAGCAACTTATATAAATAGTTTAATTTTTTAATGCTATAAAATATTATAAAATTTAAATAGTATATAAGCTAAGCAAAGCAAATATATTAGCTAACTAGCTATTAAAGCTTAAAAAAGCTATAGCTAATAATAAAGTAGTACTAAAAGTAACGTTGTTATAATAACTTAATAAACTTAATTTATAAGCTATTTTTAAACATATTTAGTATAGCTTAAGTTTGCTTAAAAATATTAACTTTAAATAAAGCTATAAGCACTTTATAATATATAAAAAACGCTTTTATAAAATATAACACTTTTAATACGTTTTTAGCAAGCTTTTATATATTATAAGCATTATAAGCTAAATAATATTGTTATTTAAAGTACTTAAATTTAAAAATTTAATATAAAAAAGTTATAAATTATATAAGTATTTTAGCTACTTAAGTATTAGCGTTTTAACTTATAAAATAAGTAAAGCTTTTTAATATTTTAAAATAGTTTTTATTATATAGTAAGTTATAATAAAATATATTTTATATTAACTTATAAAGCTATTAATAACTTAATTATTTAATTTATAGCTAATTATTTTATTAGCGCTGCTTATAAAGTAAATAATAAACTATATATATATAAATAATTAAAATATGCTTATTTATATTAAATATATTATATTATAAATAAAAGCAAAAATTATACTAAGTATAAAATTTATTAATACTAAGCTTTTAATAATAAAAATAAGCTATACTTTTAAATTTTTAAAAAAATAAATTTATAATAATAATATTAGCTTTATAAATATAAAATTAATAAAATAGTATAAATTTAATAAGTTTATTTTTAAGCTTATAACGTTATTATGTTTATAAAGTAATAGTAAAATTAAAAAAGTTAATAAAAACTTTAAAAAAATTATATTTTATAAAACTATAATAAACTAATATTATAACTTACTTATTTTATTTACTTTTATAGTATAAATATATAATTAAGTACTTAAGCTTAATAATTATAATAGTTATTTTTTTTTATTTAGTACTAAGCTGCTTTAAAGTATAAATGCTATAAAATATATTAAATATATTTATAAACTAACTAAAAAAAAAAAGTAAAAAGTATAAAAAAAGCTAGCGCTTTATTATAAAATATTAATAGTATGCTAATAATATAATAGCATAATAGCGTTTTAAAATTAAATTTAAGCTTACTTATAAAAAAAAAAAAGTTTAATTTATATTTATAATATTAAAAATTAAGTACTATAAGTATAGTAATAAGTATATAAAGCTAAACTTTTTTATAATAGCTTTTAAATAATTATTAATTATTATTTAAACAATATATATTAACTTTAAAGCTTAAAAAATATAGTATTAATAAATAAATATAATAGTACTAACTTATTTTTAGTATACTTAAAAAATAGCTACTTTATAAAAAGCTTATAATATATAAGCAAAATAATATTATAGTAAAATAAAAAAAAACTATTAACGCTAGCTAAAATTAACTAAAGTAATTAAAGCAGCAATAAAGTTTATAATAGTAGCAAAAAGTATAAAAATATAATTAAAAACAATTATGCTAGCAAAAAAAATAATATAAATTTACTAGTTATAAAAATAAGTAAACTATATAAAATAAAAGTACTAATATATAAAAAACAATATAAAACAATTAAAAGTAAGTACTAAATATAGTATTTACTTATATTTTATATATTTTAAACCTTTAAATATTTCTTTTTTATTTTACTTTATATACAATATATTAATAGGTCTTCTATACTAGTTAACATAAGTTTACGTACTTTAATTAGTACGTTAAACCACGTTGGCACCGTAGGACCAGAAGCACACTCACGACGAGATGACCATATCCAAAATACTGCGTATGCACAGTCCTCCGCAGAACCATACGACTGTCCGTTATGGTTTGCGGCAACGGCCTGATGAGCTGGAGAACAGCCGGTGATCACCGCGGAAACATGGCCAGACTGGCAATCCACTAGATGAAACGCAATGGACTGGGAACTGGTTGCGTCTGGTATTACTGTTTCTATTGGCGACGCGCTCCCTACAATTCTATTTGATGCCGAAGCCCAGGTATATGACGAGTTTTCAATATCGCTGTATATCATCGTTCCGGGGCATAAAATCGTCAATAGGTCTGGGCGTAGGTGTCGATTGGTACTTAGTATGCAACATAGAGGCAGTGAACATAAGTACACACTTCGATTTACCTACTCCAACAATACCGGAGCCATCAGCAGGAGACATAGTACCGGCTTGTAGCTTCTGTAGCCAGATGAAATCTCGGGTTGTGCTGGTCGTGCGATGTTGTAAATCGACCTAACCTACCAGCTAATTTCGGGCATCCAAGCCAGTAAGTGCCCGATCATCAAAGCGAATGTTGCCCCAAAGTTAGCTGGAGCAATCGGCATTCGTGGCGTATTCAAGGCTGCATTGATTCATGTTCAGAATCCAAATCCATCAGATCAATGGGGTTTTGGGGCGAGGTCCCAGGCCGAGCTAAGAACGGAGTCACGCCCCTACGCTCGCTCATCTCCGGTACCTTGGGCTGAGACATGCTTTCTGTAGCTTTGCCATCACCAAGCACGGGCTCGCTACCTTGGGGACGGGTGTCACTCCTCTCATTGCTGTCACCCGGTGGTCCGTGTTCACGAGTTTGACACCTAGCCAAAGAATCGACTACATCGCCAAGCTTAGAGTACCGGGGACTGCCGTTGGGAGGAAGGCTCGCTGGTAAATCGTCGCTATAAAGGGGCCCAGGGTCGTCGAATGTGAGGACATCGTTGAAATCGCTGCGAATACTACCATTTGTGGCAATGGATGAGCCAACGCTATGTTTCCGTTTGCCTCGCGTTTCCGAAGGGAACAACGAAGGAAGCTGTGATAGGCTCTCTGCAGTCACTCCCTCACGTGGTTCGCCTTGTGTTTGCATTTCTTGGCTTGGCCCCTCCATCTGTTCAGAAGTCGGTTCCTGTGCCAGCTCCTTCTGAAAGCACCGGTTGTCGTATTTAACAAATGTCTACAACACCTTAGCAAGCTATATTCCTGACGTGTTTTCAGTATATTGTTAAGAAGCGGGAACTCACACGCAAGGCATCAGGCAGCGGGAAGCGTTCCTCTTGTAAGGCCGTCTCAGTCGCATACACTAGTACAGGGCGTTTGGACTCCGTCCCCGCAGCTTGCAGCACATCTTCAAGCGTCACTTTCTTAGAGAGATAGTTAGTCGTCCGACCCACCCCTGAGACTGGTTTTCATCTACCTACTTCAGCTTTGATTGGGGATGCGTCGCTTTTGACGTATCCAACTTTCCACCACTGATCCTTCGCTGCTTGGTTCTCTGCATGCATGGCCGCTGGTTCTTCGTTACGGACGCAGACATAAGCAAGTTCATGTGTCGTTGCTACACCTCGCAGCAAATATTTTTGGGATGGATTCCAGTACTCAGGATGGTATGCGTCCGGATTGGATCGATAAACGAAAAGGTCATCGTCCGCCTCCTCTTCTAAGCAGGTGAGGCGTTTGCGGACCACCTCTAGAAGATCGTTAAGTTCTTCCCTCCTCTGCTTAAATTCTTCACCTGGTTAGCCATAGGGTTCGAGCCCCGGGTCATCTTGATACTTACTAGTCAACGTGCGACCGACATCCTCGATCTTGGCCTTGCAAATATCGATGATGTGCTCCCATGATTTCCGGCTGGCCTTCTCCTCATCTGTTAATTCTGATGGTCCAGACCATGCGTGAACGGTGTGCAGGTCGTCCATGCTATATGTCGTTTCTCTCTCCCATTGAACTTGGAATTGGCGCCACTGGGCATTCCTGTCCTGCCTCTGAATGAGCTGCTCTGCATAATGGATCATCTTGGCACAGCACTCCCGAACATCGTGTCTACCATCTAGACCCAATATTTTGAACCGACAAGACTGACCCGAACATTTCACTTGATCCTCCTCTAGGCTAGACAGCTTCTTAAACCCGTCTTTGATCGCTCGAATCTGGGTCTGGAGGTGTAAACCAGTGTCCTTCCGGTTATGCATATAACGGTCGGCATAGAATATTTCCGGTATATCACAAGGTTTTACCAAGCCTCCGCCGCCTAATCGCATAGTTAGAACTTCAGCCGGCTTCAGCAGAATTGCCGTCTGAGCATCCGCGGGAAATTGATAGTCCAATGATAATGCGTTTGACCAGAGAAGGTGGTCCAATGCGTCGTAAAGACTGTTGACCCACGTATAGCTTTCGTAATCTAGTGCGATATCGAGAAAGAGAAACGATGTCGTGTCTCCGGGCTCCGTTTCTTCGGCCGACGCAGGTATGACGGGTACAATCCTGCCAGTTGTGGTCATGCGCTCTAGCTCCTCAACGGGGTTCTCAGCACCCGACTCCTGCAAAGCCTCGAAGAGCTTTTCCTCTACATCCGGCATCCACGAGCCAAAAGTCTGGTCAATCGCCTTGGTTGCTGCGAGGGCATCAGCGCTTGCATAGCTGCGTTCGGATAATTCCAAAAATGCCAACAGCCGATGTAGTTCTTCGGTGAAGTCTGGATGAGTGTCATCACCCCACACATCCTCGCCGCTCGCGATCTTTGTTAGGATTTCCTGCCTCAGAATTGGATCCCCTTTCCACCATCCAGTATTGTGACCGTAGTTTGATGACGGTTTCCCACAACGAAGGAGGAAGTTTCTGGCCAGAGGTATCTTGCTATAGATCGAGAGCAGACCTCCAAGGTGATGTTCCTTGGTCTGCCTGAGAAATGCAGGCGCATCCGGATCTCGTTTACGAGTGGAAGGAGGGGGTATATTTTCGCCAGCTTCCACGGTGGCCTTAGTGGGCACCATCGCCCACATATCGGAGTCGTATTGCGAACGATTGGCCGGGCCGAAGTATTTGGAATTGGTTTCGCTGTCGATGATGCCAGCCTCCTGGGGCTGGATCCCTGATTCGGCCGCAGACTCGGCAATGGCTCGGGCAAGGTCGGCGTCTTCCTGGGATGGATTGTTGGGTGACCGGTTGTCCGTACGTGAGGGGGGACGTGTGGGCGCGGCACTATTGGCGTAACTGAAAGAGGCCAGCTCGTCGGCACCCTGAATATTAAATGCTACGAGAGGTAAGCAGAAGCGTCGACAAAGAGGGGGTTGCGGTTCTAACAAATCCCTGCCTTGTTGGCCTCACCCTCACGGTCCGTACTGAAATGCGACTCATCCCACTTGTACTGTAAAACCTTAGTCTCGACGAAGCCAAGTGCAGCATCGACATATGGATAGTACCTTGGAGTTGTCGGGGTCGTCTAAATATTCGTTCATCGCCTTCTCAACGTTGTTGTTATTTGCCTAACTCCCCACCAGACTAGTGTCAGCGCTGGAAGGTAACAGCATGACTGCAAAGGACCTGGAGCACAGTCGGTACCTTCAGCCTAGCGACGGCTTCAGCCCGTGGGATTCCGAAGATGTCGCATAACGAGGTGATGTCGACCTCAGTAGGTTCCGTGGAGAGCGCCATACTGTGGTATAGCGTCCAAGCGAAGAGCTGTAGCAGGCTAGATTTGATGAACACTGGGAGAAGCCGTGGCCTCAAGTACACAGCAAGACGGATATACTTAGTTGGGTGAAGGTCTAGCTGAACCTAGCTAGGGACGCCAAGATCATAACTCGACATCATAAACTGTTTTAATGACAATAAAAGATACAAGTAGACACAGAATATGGGGTGATTCCGCCTTAATCATGCTGCCGATAATATGATACTAAGCTGGCTGCATTAAAAGGTTGGAAGATGTTGCGCCGCTGCTTCCCCAGTCCCACCAAGGTGGGATGTACGTAAAACAATACCACACTAGGTACACAAAATTATATGTTAAACAACAGTACTAAAGAGCGGGGGCATTAAAGGGTGTCCACGACTACAAGTAGGTACCTACAAATGATACATCATTTCAAGTTGTCATATGCGCATGATTTTAACACGTACTCCTATATAATAGTACTAACTTCAAAAGTGCTTATAATGTTGAAACTTGTTGCATACTACCTAAGGTAGTAGTCTAGTCCCTCGTTATGCATGTTCAATTTGTCCCTTGCACTACCTACTACTTACTTACCACGCCACCTACAACACATACACATCAACTACATACCCAGCATCGTATAAATCGTCGCAGATTTCCAAGCAGCTGCCCAGCTGCTGACTGGGGTTATGCATTTCACTGGTGATGTGGTGATTAAGCTTCTCTAGTAAGGGAGCAAATACTAGTAGGCAGTATTGAATTATACTGCATCAACTGTAACACCAAGGGGCACGTGTTCAATCACAATCATGTTATTAGCAGCGTAGGTGCTTGATTGGGCCTACAGTTGACGCTGCCCATTGTACCCCTGATCACCGTGTGATAAGATGGCCCTGTTTCGTGGTCTAATATGTACATGTAAAGCAAATCAGTGCATATCTTATCTCGTAGCTAAAAAGCAAATTGAAGGCTGCATGCTACTCCCCTTGTCTCTAGTGGAAAAGACCCGATGGACGCCAGTATGCCCACGCTATGCAAGAATCCATATACTGCTGGGGGGGAAAGAGAAGCAAAGAGAAAAGAGAAAAAAGAACGCTCAGCGGAACTGGACAGTGGTGTCAGCTTGTACAGTCCTACCCCCTAATAAGACGAAAATCCGGATATAAAGCCACCGAAAAAAGGTTGCGTCGCAAGAGTGGTAAACACCTCAAGATAAATAGGGGGCAAAGATTTGGGTCCCGGAGTAGGCTTTGTATTAACCAAGTATTAAAAATCGTCGTCGCTCTGATTTTCCTCGGCATCCTCGTCAAAGTCGCCCGTGTCTTCATCGCCAGTGTCGCTACCACCAAAATCCAGTTCTTCGTCACTCTCGGCCCAGAAGGCAGCATCATCATCGGCGGCTGTCTTGGGAGGCGGTGGAGGTTCAAGAGACGTCGGCATCTCAAACCCTTTAGGAATATCCCTTTTCGAGATTTCAACCATCTCTTGGGCCCTTCTATTGTATAGCTCACGCTGGTCCCGGTACATCACACTGGCGTCGACGTTGGCAGGCGAATTGATTTCGGGGTCATCTAAGAGGAGCAGGACCGATCGCAGGACTGATTCTACCCCCTGTAGAGGGGACCAACGTTCGCTCGCCTGCTCGCCTGATGTGATGTCTTCACCAGGAGTGTGGAGAATGGATATGCAGAGCCTGCCGTCGGGGTATATGTTTGGGTGATAAAGAGGGACGAGGAATCGAAACGTTGGCGGTTGGTAGGGGTATTCGTCCGAGAAAGTCATATCAGCCTAGAAGGGGGGCAAATGTATTGGGTCAGCTCAAGACGCACCTGGCACCACGCGAGATAATGAGTAGACGGAGCGCCAAACAGATGCCAAAAACCATATGGCAAGGCTTACCTTGAAGTATCCGCCATTAAAGGCACTGTCCGGATTGACAACGATCAGGCCGAGACGCCAACGGAATATGTTCCCATTCACCAGCTTAGAGCGCCCTGGGGTAAGTTACTATAGTCAAAAAGGTATATTGCGAGATCACTCACATCTATGTTAACCCATTTCTCCTTGGACAGTTCTTGCAGTTCCATCATGAGCCGGTGCTTCGCACCGCCAGTGAACCTTGATGACGCCATTATACGGCTGTACAGGGTTATGGGGAGAAGAGGCGCTTTCAGTAATGGACAAATGGAACAGGTATTGCAAAGCCAAAGCCTACGCCGTGTTCAGTGTTAAAGCCGCAGTCAATCTACTCCCAGGGATACTCCTGTTCCAAGTAGGCAGATCCTCACGAGGGCCACGGTCGGTGGAAGGGCAAAACAGCCCGAGTGGCCCAGGGCTGCAAGTTGAAACTGGCACGACTGGATATGAAAGTATCAAGAGCACTTCGGGGTACATATGAAAATGTACGTTTGGGGGGTTATGCTGCTAGGATGTGGGCAGTAGGCGCATTTAAATCAGGAATGCGGATGGTGGCCAACTGGTGATGTCGGGCAAGAGTGAAAGAGGAATGAATACGAGTAGATATAAACGCTTAACAAACCGGTCTTTGGGCGTTCTACTCCATTCAAAGGAGGCCTGTCTTGGGCACCTACATGTACGTGTAGTATGTACTCGTAAGTTTGAGTACATGTAGGTACCTACATCGTGGAAGTACCTACGTACCTGCAGGTAGAAGAGAGGCAGTAGGTACAGGTACAGTCATTGCCACCGCAGTGGTAGGCCTACAGTCTTAGTTGCTAATGTAAGGTTAGGTACCTACTTAGGTGGTGTTTTGTCAGTTGATTATTGATTATTATTATAGCCCGTAACATCCTTGTCATAATTAAAACGCTAAGTAGGTTAATTATAAGGCAAAGTCATAGCCAATCAAGCAACAGCAGTAGCTTTTCATAAGACAAATATGTCAAATCGTGTTTTGTTAAAGAATTATCGTTTTTAATTATTATTATAAAGAAATGACTACCTACCTACTATACCTACAAGTACTATAGTACCTACATGTAGGTAGTATGTTAACTATATATAAGGCTGTAGTTATAGTGTAGGGTATGTTAGTGATACTGTTTTATAGTGTTAAGCGCGCTTGTAATAATACCTTTGGAATTGACCTGCCATGGCCATGACCTTTGGAATTGACCTGACCTGCCAGGGCCATTACCTTTGGAATTGACCTGACCTGCCATGGCCATTACCTTTG